>JAPESX010000262.1:0-21966 GCA_029590615.1 Nemania bipapillata | reverse complement strand
CACCATTTTATCGGAGGAGGCGCACACAAAGAGAATGAACCGGCTGCCCACTGGCTGAGGTCGCCTTTGGGTGCCATTTCCAATCTTCTTTCGGGCTGCCATAGCATCGGCCTAGGGCTACCGGATTGCCGCCGGCCAATCTGCTTATTGCTCTCGGATAGCCATTGCTTCCTGCTTGCTTGCCTTGTGGCTTGCGCTGTGCGCTAGTTGCCATTTTCTTATGTTGGGCCGATGTTGAGTGCAGACTTCAGACGTTCCTCCGCGCCGCCCATCTAAATACCTCTCCGCGATCATCCTTGCGCCCCCCTATATAGAGCTGACATCCCCGTGATCCAGACCGCCGCATCTATCCACAAACATGAACCAGCATTCCCCGACATCGTCCTCGGGACCCGAAGACGCCGCCGAGAACACGGCCGACGAGGAAGACTCTGAAGACTACTGCAAGGGCGGTTACCATCCAGTACAGATCGGCGAGAAATTCAAGGACGGCAAGTATACCGTCGTGCGGAAGCTCGGCTGGGGCCACTTCTCCACCGTGTGGCTGTCCCGAGACAATACCAATGGCAAGCATGTCGCCCTCAAGGTCGTGCGGTCCGCTAGCCACTACACCGAGACCGCCATAGACGAGATCAAATTACTACAGAAGATCGTCCAGGCAAATCCCAACCATCCAGGCCGCAAATATGTTGTCAGTCTCCTCGACTCTTTTGAGCACAAGGGCCCGCACGGCGTACATGTATGCATGGTATTTGAGGTACTAGGCGAGAACCTGTTGGGTCTCATCAAGAAATGGCAGCATAGGGGAATACCTAGAGAGTTGGTCATGCAGATTACGAAGCAAGTCTTGATGGGGCTGGATTATCTGCACCGAGAGTGCGGCATCATTCACACAGATCTCAAACCAGAAAATGTCTTAATAGAGATTGGCGACGTGGAACAAGTCGTACAAAAGGTGGTCAAGAACGAAGCCTCAGATAAAGAAAATAATAGGAATGGTCGCCGCCGCCGCCGAACCCTCATCACTGGCAGCCAACCGCTCCCTTCACCGCTCAACGCTACGTTCAACCGCGACAACTTATTCCCGTCGCACAAATCGCATTCGAGTCTCAATGCACTTTTACATGAGAGTGAGTGAACCTCGCTGAACATAGCCCATCCCACTGCGCATTGATAATCGAATTGGAAACACGCTTCTACTGTCACCATAGTTGCCGCTGGTTTCCCTCATGGCAGGGTACTAACAGGTTCTAGACGCCACCCCAACAACAACACCAGGTGAGAAACAGGGACAGCGTGAGAAGACAGCGTAAGCAACCGGACGTGTTTTTTGCATTGAAGCACCTGCATCCATGCTAACAAGCTTGGGGGGGATCTAGTGATATTTTGACGAAGGAGGTGTCAGGTATTTCATTGGATAAGACTACGGGTGCTGCGAATACCGCAGCTGAAAAGAAGAAGAGAAAGAGGAGCGGTGCGATCATTAATGTTAAGATTGCTGATCTGGGAAATGCTTGCTGGGTCTCCCATCATTTCACAAACGACATCCAAACCCGTCAGTACCGCTCACCAGAGGTCATTTTGGGCGCGAAATGGGGCGCGAGCACTGACGTATGGAGTATGGCTGCTATGGTACGTCTATTCTATCTGCACGAATATTCCCCAGTACTGCATCATGCGATGTAACGCAGCCATCTCGCAGTAGGGATTAGTACTAACTGAAATGATGAAGGTTTTCGAACTCATTACCGGCGATTATCTGTTTGACCCGCAATCTGGCACCAAATATGGTAAGGATGACGACCATATTGCGCAAATTATAGAATTGCTCGGCGCGTTTCCAAAAGAGTTGTGGAAGACTGGGCGTTGGTCTCAGGAGATCTTCAATAAGCGAGGAGAACTTCGGAACATCCACCGTTTACGCCACTGGGCATTGGCCGATGTGCTCCGCGAGAAATACCATTTCAAAGACCCAAGGGAACTCACACCCAAGGAACGGGAGGAGAAAGAGAAGACGGCCAGGGAACGTGCGGAGGCCAGGGTGAAAGCTAAGATGGAGGCACGAAAGGCTGGTGAAGACGAAGACGCTGTTGAGGAAATGTTCGCCGAAGAAGAACCAACTCTTGAATACCACCCGAAGGAGGTGTCCGATTTTCTCACACCTATGCTTGAATTGCTGCCCGAAAGGCGAGCCAATGCCGGCGGCATGGCAAATCACCGTTGGCTCGACAACACGCCGGGCATGGAAAATGTCAAACTCGAGGGTCTGGTCCCCGGATCGAAGGGCGAAGGGATAGAAGGATGGGCTACCGAGGTTAAGAAACGGTAGTCCCCCGTGCCTCGATATTGAAAGGAGAGAAATGCGGCGTTCGTTTCCTCTTTTACGACCGGGGTGGTCGATACCTAGAGAGCGGGCGCCGTAACGGAGCAGAAGATATCCATATTCTGGAAAACAATATCGATGGAGGGGGTAGCCAGAAAAGAGATGCCACGAGATTTCTCCTATCAGGAAGAAGCGAAGCAATAGCCGGGATAAGGGCGGATGCGGGGAAGCCAGAGGCTTCGCACATGATGAGAGAGTCTTGCCTGTCTGCCTGCCTGTCTCTCCGTCCCGTTATTGTTTTTGAATTCTTTTCTGTATTGTGAAGTTTCTTCTTATTTTCTCATACACCAGACCAGAGACTACATTACATCATCGTTATAATGGAAAGAGCGAGGGATGCAAGCACGGCGTTATTTTACTGCGAAGTTCTTGTCTTGACTTCATTCGTTCTATTGTGCCATGTTGTCTTTTGTGCCAGCGTTTTACCCGATAGGGAGAGGAGTATCTAGTAGATGATATATACAGTACGTCTGACTGTACAATTTCCCACCCCTTAGGGCATGTCTGGCGTTGTCGGCCTGAGCTGCTTCATTAGTTTTGCCGTCTGGATATGTCCCTACCGAGGAGGAAAGGCACAAAGATAGTAAAGGGGGTGAGAAGTGATGTAGATTGAGCTGGATACACCATGTAGATATGGTATTAGACGCGGGCAGAATAGACCTCGTTTTACATGACTACTTCGTCATTTGCTGATGAGGGTGAAAGGAGTATAGTATGTACAATGCAGCCGGGGCTTTTGAAATAGCTTAGTATTTTCGTATCATTCTGTTCATTGTTCCATCTGCCCCTGACGTGTGCCTTTTATTCCAACTATACGCTTTTTGACCTGGGGGCTTAGCCTGATACGTAGACTAGATTTCCCAGACTTGCTTTCTCTCTTTTTCCCCTACCCATGGCTTGAGTGTTTCGGCCTGGTTAAGCAATACCACCGGCGAGTCGTAGGCGCCTGAGATGCCGAACTGGAACTGAAAATGCGTAGGTAGCGGGGGATTGGGAATTCTACAGTGCACTCACATCAACCACCTGGCTGTCTGATCTCTTTGGTATAGGATGATATACCCAGGGGACTTTTGAAGAGGTTGGTGTAGAAGGGGTCAAACGGACGGTAAGAATAGATGGAGTGTGCGTTGACTACGACTCGATGACAAAAGATCCGGGACCCGGATGACGCAGATATGTCTGTGAGAGAACTTTGACATAAATATTAGTAAACGATACACAAATGATATTGATAAATAGCTATTCATTTGCTTTATAATATTCGCAATCTGGTTATAGCTCTAAAATACGCTCGTTCTCGCCCGAGGCCTAAACCGGGACTAGAGTACGCTACATGCCCTAGAGCGCTGTATTGGATTGCGTTCATTAATCGATCGCAGGTTGTAACGCCAAAACTCCGGAGCGTGTACCTGATCGGCTATCTTTTCGTTTCATTCCTATCGATTCCCTATATCGATCTCCACTTCAAATAAGAGAATGCGCTACATGCCCAGAGGAATTATGAACAAATGCTGTGCTTTTACTTCTTTTTCTTGTTGCCGACAATCTTTTTGAATGCGTCGAATCCGCTGGCGCCGATAGGTTTGAACTCTGGGCCTTGTGATGGGTTGAAGGTGCTGCGCGGTGCAATGGTGTAGGCTTGTGGAAGGCCAGGTAGACGGGCTCGGTTGCTTTGGTTTGCCGGGGCAAGCGCCCGCTCGCGTTCGGCATCGCGTAAGCTTGACTGTGCTGGACGTTGAGGGAGTGCTCTTTGACTGTCTTGAGCCTGGCGACGTTTCGCTGCTCTGTTGGTTTGCGTTAATAATAGGAATCACTAGCTGACAAGGATCACAGGAGACATACTCGTAGTCATAGTCACGCGTCTCCACGAAACGCTTCTTGTAGTCGTGTGTACGGTTTAAGATAGGTCGGCTCCATTCGCCTAGAAGACGCTCGGCCATACGCTTGATTGCGATCTCGGGTCTCTTGGATTTGGTATAGAATAAAATAATCTTGCCGATGCCACTCATGCGCAGAGACTCTTTTTCAATGGGGAGGTTAAGAAGGGCCTGGAAAATATCGCGTTGGATATTGTAGGCAGGGAGGGAGCCGTCGTTGAGCGGCTCTAGGAAGAACCTGACGTGCTGGAGGAAGTTTGTGTCGGGGTCGACAACGATGTTTTGTAACGCTCTGCTAGTCAGCAAAGATGTGACTTGTGGGAGAAGTTTAAGCTTATGGAGAGCAGGTTGGCCTGTCTCTCGGGCCGCGTTGTCGGCTTCACAGGCTTTCTCCATACGGACTTTCAAGTCTGCAATCTTCTCATCCATCTCGTCCTCCAAATCCTGTATGACCAAGAATGTCAGCAATCCCAACTCATTATAGCGATGACTACATCGCAGCAGAAGGTACGATAGGCACATACATCTTCATCTCTCTTCTTCCGCCTCTTCGTCTTGGGCTTCTCCTTCGCAGCTGCGCGTTCAATAGCCCTCCGACGGCGCTCCTCTGGCGTTAAGTTTTCTTCGTTTTCAGGCTCTGGGGTGTCTTTACGGCTCTCACCGCCGCCTGTCTTACGGGCTCGCTTTGTGGTGAGAACCTCGCCGTCGGCTTCATCATCGCGATCGCGTGCTCGCTTCTTCTCGCGGCGGCCTTCTTTCGGCTTCTTGGTTGCGGTACCCTTTCTCTTGGAAGCTTTCAACGTTCGGGCAACATCCTCATCAATCTCGACGGGTCGCTCTTCAATACGGACGGCGGACGGATCGTAATCTTCGAACTGGTCTTCGTCGATCTCGGATAACGCATCTGAGTCTCGGTCTGAATCGCCGGCGCCAGTTCCATCATCTAGATCCTTTGTTGACGCATCGTCATTTGGGGTGTCCTCTTGGAGGTTGTCCTCTCTTGCGGGAGAGCGCGCTGCCGACTCAACATCTGACATAGCTGTCAATGAAGTTCTCGAGCCTGCAGGGTGGTTGGTTGGGCTGAAATGTAGGCACGCGAAGGGTGATCAAGGAGGTTGGCTGTGCGCGACTGAAAAGGCTCGTGAAAGATCTAGAATTCACAGGCTCCGTGTGGTTGATAATTTGATCAGAGACCGATGTCTGGATACAAGAAGAAGTTTTGTAAAGAGAAAGGGAAAGAGATGACGATGATGGCCAGTCGGAGGAATTTGTAGAATTGAGGTCAAGGTACATTTACTTCTCGGAGCGGAACATGCTGGACTGAACTATATAGGTAGGTTCCCTAGGTAGTCTAAGTACCTAACTATGAGAATAAATTAGAGGCTCCTTGAAGTGTGGCTAGGCACCTAATCAATGCTAAACGCTTAGGTAAATGGTAATGGAGAAATGTGGCTGTGCAAAACACCCTCAGGTACTATTATGGCATGTGGCGCAAACCTACATACTTAGCTTTGTTTACTTTTGCGACCACAATTGCTTTGGTTGCCCCCCATAATTATTGTTTTAATAGGACGAACACAGTATTTCCAAGTTGAACCTTGGAGGAGCTGTCGCGCAAACTCTCTCGTACCACCACCCAACGAGGTCCCATGGGCACCCTCGAACTCATCGCCCTCGTTTTCACCCTCTATTCCCTACAATTCCAGTAGCCTTGATTCCTACTTGGTCTAGTGCGACCTCTCCGTTACGCCGTCTGTATTTCAATCCTATCATGGAGCGGCGAACGTATGAGTCTCCCATGGACTGGGAGTATCAGAATACGGCCCCGATGGACCCTTCGAGCCCGTTTTCCCAGTCCGCAAAGATGCCCCAAGATCGAAGTCAGTCCATTCCCGTAGCCCGCTGAGATGGTGGACAACGGTACAATACAATAACAGCAAGACATAACTAACATCCCGAGCCAGATGTATTTGGTGGCTTCTCCGGCTTCGGGGCGGCTGGCCAGAGCGGTTTTGCGCGTGCACCGATCAGCCCGTCGAAGCCTCTTCCCCCTACGCCAATGCAACAGCCGCACTCTCCCTCTATATTCTCCAGCTCTCGAGCACCAAGAACCACGACGGNCGCCGCCCCTTTCGGAACGCCGCTTTCACCACACCGCGAAAGCCTTTCGATATGGATGCTATGTCTGAAATATCCGCTGCCGAATCAAGTCCAGCCGTTACTGACGTCTCCGACTTCCCAGCTGCCTGGTTATCGTAAAAACTAGGTGAAAAAGGTTGGGAGAACCTACCCTGGAGAAGATCTGAGGACCTACCCTGGAGTAAATCTGAGGACCTACCCTGGAGTTGGCCTGAGAGAACCTACCCTGGAGTAGACCTGACGACCTACCCTGGAAGAGTCTGAGAGGACCTACCCTGGAGTTGACGTGAGGACCTACCCTGGAGTTCATCCGAGAACCTACCCTGGAGTTGATCTGAGAGGACCTACCCTGCAGGGCCCCTCTCGGTGGGCTCCTCCTGTGTTGAACGATAGGTTTAAGGTTATGAATAGCTGTATTATTACAGGTATAGAATAGAGTGCTAGAGTAGAATACAGTAGGGTACTTCCATAATATATAGCAGACTGGTGTGGGGCGTATGTACCACCAGCCACCTTATCCAGCCACCTGATTTTGACACTCCCACTCGAACCACACGTCTGCGTGAGTGAGGCTATCGCCAGTCCCCTTATTTGACTGTTTCTCTCTAGACCTGGAGTCGTACGCACTTGGTAAAGCGAACGTCTTTGGTGCCCTGGTAGGGTAGGTCTCCAAGTTTCACCCACTCCGTCATCTTCCTCAGGGAGTTTTCAAGACACCTGTCTTTGCCTCCCTTCCTTGCGTCTGTATTATACCAGACTTCTGCTGAAGCCAGTTTCCTTTTTGTCCTCAAATATTCAACGAAGGATCGTTGCTTCCCGAACAGTATTTTCTTGTACCGCGAGGTCTTTGTAGTCTTTACTGGGTCGCAGTCCCAGATCAATATGTATTTTCTCTCGACTCCTCGAATAATCGCTATCAAGAAGACGTGCCACTTCCTGTCTTTCCACAGGTTTCCGATTATCGGCCCGTTCGGCACGCTAAAGATTCCGATCTTGAAGTGCGCCTTTGTAGTGTTCCCGGGACCCGCAAAGTGGCTAAACGTGTCCCTCGAGTTCGCGTCTGGCATGTGGTCGATCCAATTGATCTTGTCTAAATCGTTGCAGAACGATATGAGCCGTGGGTGTACGTAGGGGCCTTCCGGCTGCCTCAGTTGGGGGTACCCTAGGGCTGCAGGCGTCGTGGCTTGCCTCTGGAAGTCTTGCAAGTAGGTCTCGATCTCGTCTCCGAGCGTCTCGGGGTCCGTCGGTGGTTCGTGAAGGTATTTCGGCATTGTTGGTTTGCGGACGTTCGGGGGAGATTCGTTCTTGCCGTCGGGAGGTATTTTGTTGGCTTCGGTGTTAGGGTTCCTGCCCTGGTGCGGTTCGCTTGATCGTCGACGGCGCAGCGTCCGTATCGGGCGATGACAGTGGTCAAAATTGCCATATTCGGCATCGTTGTGTCCGCTGAGGGGCGGTGAACGTGGCGGTCTGCAAATGGTCAGTGTAGCATCTGTAGATTCGATGTTACCGAGGATGTCCTTCTCCGGGGTAGGTCATCTCGGACTCCTCCAGGGTAAGTGATCGGGACCACTACAGGGTAGGTGGTTAGGTTCACTCCAGGGTAGGTGATACCGAGGATGTTGTCTCGTGAGGTTTTACGATAACGCTTGATGCCACCCTAGTGAGAGGGATAGAGAGAGGAGGAGACGTAGGGTTTTGCGATGACGCTTAATGCCGTTCTGGTTAAAGGAGAGGAAAAGGGGTCGCTTCATAGCCTGGTGAGGCGTATTTATAGCTTATTCTCCCACTCGCATCACAGGCGAAGGCCCAGTGCGGCCCTGAACTCCGCAAATCTGTCCTTAGGGAGTGGCTTAGTCAGCCCGTCCGCGATTTGCTCATAGGTAGGGATCCATTTAAATTCCACATCACCCCGCATCGCGGCNTTCCCTGCAGAAGGCTTGTTGGACGGGGACGTGTTTCATCTTGCTGTGAAACTGCGGGTTCTTCGTCATGGCTATGGCCCCCTGGTTATCTCCGTATATAATCGTGGCCGACAGGTTGTCCTTCTTGGCGTTAAGTTCCGTCAGGAGCCGCCGGAGCCATATGGCTTCCTTTGTAGCCTGAGTTTGACCCATCATCTCGGATTCGCAGAAGGAGAGAGCGGTGGTTTGCTGTCTTTTAGAGCTCCAGCTAATGGCTCCGCTGCCGATATTAAATATATAACCCGCTGTAGATCGTCGGGTCTGCGTGCAGCCTGCCCAATCAGCATCGGTCCATCCCGTTAGTTGGGCTAGCTCTCCTTCATAGCACAGCTTGTAGTCTATGGTCTCGTGAAGGTACCGTAACACTCGCCGTACGGCGTTAATATGTGCGGTGGTTGGGTTCTTCATATACCGACTAAGGTACGAAACTGCGTATGCTATGTCCGGCCTTGTCCCTAACATCGCGTACATCAGACAGCCTATTGCCTTGGAATACCAGGCCACGTCTTTCTTCAGTGCCTCGTAATCATCTGAAGGTTCGGGGATCTTGTTCACCTCCATGGGTGTGCTGTTGCCGCGTGCCTCCCACTGACCTAGTTCCTTAATTATCTTTTCTAGATAGGCTTTCTGGCTGAGGAACAAGGCGCGGTTCTGCCTGTCTCTGGTAATTGCCATGCCTAGGTAGAAGGAACAGGGGCCTAAATCTTGCATATCGAACCGTTTAGAGAGGGCTTTCTTGATCTTGTCGATTTCCTCTTTTGACGGTCCTGCAATTAGGAGGTCATCCACGTATACAGCAATATAGATATGTCCCTTGGCGAACACTCCGACGTCTGAGTCCAGCGGTTCGAATCCCAGTGTGTCCAGAAATTCAGCCAGCGTTTTATACCATACCCTAGGTGCTTGCTTTAGACCATAGAGGGCCTTGTTAAGCTTGCAGAATTTGTCTGGGTTATTCTTGTCCTCGAATCCAGGTGGTTGTTGTACGTAGACTTCTTCCTCGACCTTCCCGTATAGGAAGGCTGTCTTGACGTCCATCTGCTCGATTTCAAGATCTAGGGCTGCCGCGATGGCGAAAATGGCCTTGTAGCTCATCGGTTTTACCACTGAGGCGAAGGTTTCGTTGTAGTCTTCTCCTTCGATTTGTTGGAAACCGCGGACTACCCACCTGGCCTTATACCTGGTTATCTCGCCCTGTGGTCCTCTCTTGATCTTGTATACCCATTTCCCAGTCATATATGATTTGCCTGGGGGGAGATCGCAGAGGGTCCAGGTGCGATTATCTACCAGTGACTGGAATTCAGATCCCATAGCTTTGTACCACTGCAGGTGCTGTGCGTCCTCCATGGCCATCTTGTAGCTCTTTGGTTCCATAAGGTCAGCCACTAGTAGTGAAAATGACAGTACGGCGATGGCCATTTTGAACTCAGCGGAGCTGGCTTTTAGGCCAAGCCCGAAGCGTAGCTGGTCCGGTTCCTGCGTTCTGGGCCGAAGATTGTACTGGTGCCTGGCGCCCGGCGGATCATCCGGTTCGGGACTCCCTAGCTGTAGATAAGGCGCTCTTGGGGGGTCCTGAGTTGTATGGATGCCAGAGGGGTCTTCAGAATACTCTACAGGCACTGAGAAATCCAAGTCTTCGGGATTGTATGGTTCTGGTTCGAACTCCAGGGTAGGTTGGCTGGTCTTTCCAGGGTAGGTTGACCGAGGTGGTGATTTTGAGGCTTCTCTGGCCATTCTCCTGCGCTGTTGCCTGCTGATGGGTGACGGGGACCTCCGGCGCTTCTGAATCTGCTCTTTCAGCTCAGCTAGCCTTCTCTCAACGTTGCCTTCGCCTTGCTTGATAAAATTGTGGAGATGTTGTTCGACAAAATGTACGTCGTAGGCGTTTGTAACGGTGTTGTTATCTAGCCTGAGTACGGTGTAGTTGTGAGTTCCATCTCCTTCGTATCCAAGCATTTGGCATTTGACGGTCTTCGATTCTAGCATACTGGCCTTTTTATCGAGCTTATATTCGCCTATAGCTCCCACTGTTACCATATGTACGACGTCTGGTTTCTCTCCGTACCACGTTTCGTGAGGAGTACAGCCTCTGGGCTTATAGCAGCGTCGGTTGCGGATGTAGGCTGCCGTCTGGATTAATATAGGCCAATACTTCAGTGGAAGTGAGTTCTGTTCGCCTTTTATTATTAATTCACGGACGAGGTCTTTCAGAGTGCGTATGGCCCTCTCGGCTACTCCGTTCTGCTGGTGTTGACCAGTGGCTGAATACCGCACAATTATACCCTTCTGAGTGCAGAAAGATATAAATTCCTTGCTCATGTGTGAGCCAATCTTGTCGATAGTGACAAACCGGCAGCGGCGTTCGGGTCTCTCCCACTTTTGGAGGAAGTTCTTGAACCCTTCAAACCATAGTCCTGGTCTCTCCAACGGAATGGAGAATACCTTCCCGCTGTAATCGCAGACGATTGCCATCCATCCTGTAGAGCCATCGTAGCCCTTCGGATCTCCGGCCGCCATACCGGCTTCGTCTAGGTGTAGCGATTCCATGGGATAGGTCCCGCGGCGTAGGTTTCCTCGGTAAGGTCTTGCCACCATACGTCCTTCGATGCAGGCTTCACACAAGCAGTGTTCCGTTTGAGGGGATATACCCGTTGTCATCGTCATCAGTTCACGTAGTTCGTTATCACTGATGTGGCCAAGTCGTTCGTGCCATACCTTCAGGGTAGGATCAACAGAGTAAAAGCGAAGACTGACATTAAGGGCTGCTATCTGCGGGGTTTTATCTGGTTAATCTATTATATACAGTCCAGAGGTCTCCCTTGCCGTCAGAATGGTATGCTCCCCGATGGCCCCCCAGGCCTGGTTGTGGTAGAATAAAAATTCCGCGCCTTTCTTTGCCAGTTGCGAGATAGATACCAGGTTGGCCCCTAGCTCAGGGCACCATATAGCGTCCGTAATAGTGATTGTTTCAGTTCGTCCGTCCACAAGGGCCTTGAACTGCGCCGTTCCTTGAAACTTTGGTGTCACTATTATACCCCCGATCCCGTACACTGGTGGTCCGGTGTACGGTACGAGTTTGGTAAATAGTGATTTATCACTAAAGTTGGTCTGGCTACAACCACTATCCAGCACTATACAGGAAGCAATATGCTTCATCAACTCAGCTGCCTTCTCCTTCGGCATGTTGAGAAGCCCTACTTGTACGAGGGCCACCCCAACGCTTGAGTCCTGTGGGACGTTAGCCAGTAGGCTAGAGGGTTGGTTGGTTGCCGGTGGGCAGGCCTGTAGGCTCTTAAATCCGCTGAATATTCTGGTGAGAATGCCGGGCTTCCGGATCGCCGGGGTTTCCTCCGTGTGGAGGTCGTCTCTCGCTGCCAGTAATACCGGGTTCAGCGGGGTTGCCAGAAGGGACAGTTTCGGGGCGTTGCCCTCCGTTTTCTAGCGCTTGTTAGAATCCTTTTGGCCTCCCTTCCAGTCGGAGGGTGCCTTCTCTAGGTATTCGAAAAAGCACTCATCAGAAAAGTGATTCGGTGAGCGGCGTTTAGCTTTAACGCAGTATTAGCAGCTAGATCTGTCATGTTTCCGTCCTCTGTTCCGGTTATTGTTATTGTAACCCTGTTGGTTATTTTGCCCTTGGCGGGCGATAAGGGCTGCTTTGGCGTTAATCTGAGCCGCGATTTTCTTAGTTTGTTCTTCCTGCAGGGTTTTCGTAAGGACCTCCGACAGGGTTACACCATTCCTATCTCCTCTTCCGATTAACTCGTTAGTTTAAAAAAAGGTAAAAATAAAATTCTGATAGTCGTTCCCCAAGGCAGTAAAAAATCTCATAACTAGAAAAGGCTCGCCTATCGTGCAGGTGGCATGTAGTTCTTTCAGGTCAGAACGAATTATTCGTAGCTTGGCCGCCAGTAAAGATACTGATCCTTCGGTGGCCAGCGTGGTGTTGTCCCATTTAAATAATAGGTCCTAAAACGCCGCACTTCCTGTTGGTCTGACCTTGTTTTTTAGGAATTTCCAGGTCTTCGCAACTGTAGTACATAGCTCCTTGTTGTCTTCGAGAAAATCACGGATATTCTCCCCGCACCGGGTACAAATACAGCCGAAAACCCGGGTCTAGTTGACGTCCCAGGCTTCCTTAGCCTTAAAAAAATCAGCGCCGGTAAAAAGGTCCGGAATCTCTACAGGTTCTTTTTCTTTTAATCTCCCGGGTAAGTGTTAAGCGAAACCCAACATGTAAATGTAGTCTTCCATCCCTCTCTTGAACTGAAAGTAGTCCGCCGGTGATTCCAGTATTGTGACGGTCTGCAGTCCGCTCTGTGCTTTAGTTTCGTCGCTCATCTTAAGTGATTCGTGGTCGTAACGGGGCAAACGGGGTATTAGTTCGTCGGTTGGACTATAACAGGGTGCGTTCCAGGGTAGGTTCTGACGAGAAAAAGTCGGAGTCGGAAGTATTTCTTCCAGTAGAAAAACTGTCAGAGGAAATAAAGATAGGTGTTAGCTCTCGTGTAATAACTTCGAGGCCAAATAGTAAAACGTCGATGTCTTCTGGGATAAATATAGGTAATAGTTCTCGTGGAGAGGGGGAAAGCAACAGTGGTGGTAAAGATAATAGGGTAGCAGGTAATCTTAGGTAGTAATCGTAGTCCTTGAAGGTCTCTGTAAATAAAGCTTTTTGATCTTCGTTTTCCAGAGTCTCAGTAAGATATAGGAAATTCAATTCGTTAAAAAAAACGGTATCGAACTGCTGGAAGTAGTAAACGAGATCTAAAGTTGTATCGAAAGGAAATTCTGTCTTTTATAGACCTATTCTCGGGAATTCGGTCGGACATTCTGGCGTGTTTGTTGTCGTGTTTTAACGTTAGCTTCGTCAGTTGGTACGGCAACGGTAGATCTTATCGGGAAAAAGTCTAGCGCTTATTTCCTCCAGAAACTGGGCGTTCGATAGTTGTAATTTTTATTTTTTTTTTAATCTAATAATTGCTACTCCTAGCAGAGGAAAAACTGTTGATAATTTTAAATAGAATAGTAAAAGAGGTGTAAAAGTAATAGAATTTACTTCCTAAAGAAGTGTCGGTCACTGGTATAGGTGGATTTTTAGGGTATGCTGCAGGTGTCCACCTTAAAGGACCCTATAAGCTCTCACTCCAGTGGTACCGTCTCATCCTCAGTAGCTAGTTCAGTAAAAAGCGTCAGCTTGTATACAGCTTGTAAATTATATAATAAATGGTAATAAAATGAACTAAAGATAAGATTATAATTATAAGCTTCCGGGCTCATAACCTGTTAAACAATAGGTTTAAGGTTATAAATAGCTGTATTATTACAGGTATAGAATAGAGTGCTAGAGTAGAATACAGTAGGGTACTTCCATAATATATAGCAGACTGGTGTGGGGCGTATGTACCACCAGCCACCTTATCCAGCCACCTGATTTTGACACCTACTGTATACTGTATTCTACTCTAGTACTGTATTCTACTCTAGTACTCCAATCCTTACCTGTAATAATACAGCTACTCATAACCTCAAACCTATCGTTCAACAACACGAGCCCGCCATTGGATGAAAGTGAAAGACACCAATAAGTTGAAACCTTTCTGTGCCTTTGATGAGCGTGTTATTATTTGACTTGTGGCATGCTAACTAATATTACTCGTACCCTAGCCCACCATTCCGCTATTTACCTAAGACTTGGTAGGAAAAGCGGGCATCCCGTAGTCGAAGACGATAGATGCGGGCGCTCGCTGCTGTGCAAGACCCTGCACAGCAGTTGGGAGGAATGCTTGCATAGCCGCTATTAGCTCGGGCGATATGATTTCAGCGTCAAAGTTAATCTCTACATCTAGAGAGCCGTCTTCCTTCTCATAATACCCAATCTCCAGTGAATACATAGACCCTGTGGAGTTTGATATCCCGCTAGCTTCTTGAATTCGTATCTCGGGGCCTAAAGAAAAAGAATGCCTTAAAGAATCTAACTGCCAATCATATACAATCATAACATCGAACAAACTTAAGGAAATGCTCTCCTCGTCCTTTTCGCTCGCAATCACTGATTGTATCTCAGCATAAGGGAGCTGGTTTTTGATGCACAGGTTAATCTCGGCGGCAATCTCGTTCAGTAGTGTATCTGCATCACCTAGGTTCGTGTCATTCAGCAATACACGGATGGGCAGGCGATCGACGAACAGCCCCAACATGCTGGCTGTTCCTGGCTCGTCTCTGTTTAAGTAAGGCACGCCAAGTATCATCTCTGAAGAGTTAAGGTAGGCGTATAAGCTGAGTGCCGTGGCGGCGACTGCTAAGCGTTGAGAGTATTTACGCCCCTGCGTGCTTACATCCTTCCCAGAATGTAGAGGTGGTATGGTGCTCCTTGTCTGAGTTGATGCGCGAGAGATTATATGTTGCGCTTGTACGGGGCTCGGGAATAATGTTGCTTGGTGTGCTCGCTGAAGGTTCTTCCAAAATTCAATCCGATTTTCCTTTTCTGGATGTTGAGAGCCCATACCGCGCAGTCTCTGCTGTTCAAGCCACTTTGCCCAGTCGATATAGGTGCCCTCTACCGGGCGACCTTCGTCCTCTTTAGAATCGGAACCTCTGGAGTTTTGGTGTACCAACCCCTTATATCTGCAGCTGGTCCACTCTAACATAAGCGCCAATGATTCTTTATCTGTAATGATATGGTGCGTAACGATGATGCACTCTATATGCTTGCCATGGCCACCCTGGTTCCACAATATCACTCTGATAAGCTGATCGTTAGCTAGGTCAAACGGCTTGTTAATTAGCGTCTGTAGACTCCCAAAACTCATCTCATCGCCCACAAAGTATTGGGGTCTAGAGCAGTCAGGGCTAATATGACGAAAAGCGGCGCCTTCGGAGGTCGCGTAGCGCGCTCGGAGTATAGGGTTTCTTTGTATGAGTGCATGGAAGGCCTCCACGAGCCTCTCAACATCAATGGACCCGGAAATCCTAAATTTTGCTGTGATATTGAAAGCTGATCTAGCCCTCGAGTCAGTATGCGCTTTGTACAGCTCACTCTCTAGGTGGGAGAGTGGCTGGCCCTTGGACGAGGTTTCGGTTACGCTACTAGCCTCACTACCACTGGCAATCTTTTGCATTAAAGACAAATAAGAAGTAAAGGAGTAATCGCTCGCGGGGCCTGATGGGGTAGTCCGAGCGTTTTGCCGATCGATAGCTCTCGCGAGGCGCCCCAAAACAGACTCCCGAAGGAGCAAAGCTATCGGCACGTCGTGACCAACAGATTCTGCGATCAAGCGTGCCGACTTGATAGCTAAGATCGAGTTCCCACCAAGGGAAATAAAATCATCGTTCTCATTAATCGTATTGGAACTCTTGTTTAGACCAAGGACTAACTTCCAAGCTTCGGCAATCAATCTTTCTGTAGGGTTCAAATTATCAGTTTCCCCTTTATGATGGGGCTTCCCGTCAGTTCTTTGCCGCAGAGGAATAGTAATCGCCAAAGTTGTTAGCTTCTCCCGATCCAATTTAAAGTTAGCTGTCATGGGCAGCTCCGGGATCCCTAGGATCTGAGACGGACGTGAATAACTCGGTAACAAATCGATAAGTTTTCTTTGAATAAGTGCCACGTCAACACTTGCGGTTGTCACAAAAGCTACGATACGAGGACCGTAATTATCCGGCTCCGCACTACTATTCCCATTGATAGCAATGGCGGCAGCACTTCGGACGTTCCCTTCGCCCGCAGCAACAACTATGTTCTCAACCTCTTCGAGCTCGACACGGAACCCCCGCACTTTGATCTGGTTATCAACACGGCCCACGTACGAAATATTCATGTCTTCGTTCCAGAATCCCAGATCGCCGGTATAGTACATGATATGATGGCTAGGGTCGGGAGCAAAGGGGTTTGGGATGAAACGGGACTTGGTGTTGAGTTTGTTGGTGTTGCCCCAATACCCTTGCACGACGGGGGCCCCTGAGATGTAAATCTCCCCAATGATACCCTGGGGTACAAGGCATTTATGGTGATCCAACACATACAACCTCAGCCTAGGAAGAGGCCGTCCAATACTTACTTCAACTCCCGGCAAAAGGCGAGTTCCTGAGACACATCCGCACTCGCTCGGTCCATATATATTGAGCAAGTTCTGCACCTTCGCAGACCATACATCAGCAATCTTCTGGGTGACTGGCTCCCCTGCCAATAGCACCGTGTCTAAGTTGGGGTATTCCTCAGGCGAGAGAGCTGACAGAAATGATGGTGTAGTAACCATAGCGTTAACATGATGGATATGTTCGAAAGGATTATTAGGGTCCTTTAGAACAAGAGTTGCACCGTAGCAGAGTGAGCCGAATATCTCGATCAGGGCCATGTCGAACCCTAGTGCGCTTAGTTGGGAGATACGTTTCCCGGGTTTAGCAAAGAGGCGGACAGCTGGGACGCCTATAGCATTCAGCACAGTCACATTGTGCAAAGGTACCCCTATTGTCACGTTTGTTAGAGTAAAGAACGTACTAGCTTCATGTTGCCACGCTTACCTTTTGGAACACCCGTGCTTCCCGATGTGAACACGAGGTAGATGGTGTCTTTGGCTCGCGTGGTTGTTTCAAGTTGACTAGCGGGTGAATCGAAATACTGTTGCAAAAGATCATCTACGATGATCACATCATCATCGGTAGTCTTGGTGTCGCAGCCTTCCAGCGCTACTTGACAAGCTCGATTTGCAGCTAGAAATACAGATGCTCCACTCTCCTGGATGATAGTGTTAATCCGACTAGGAGGTAGACTAGTATCGAGGGGGCAACATATAAAGCCAGCCTTTAATATGGCTAGGATGGCTATGACCCAGTAGACAGAAGTATCAGATAGAACGCCAACGACAATATTGTCGAGAGCCTTTCTTTGTACGTGCTTCATTAGCTGTGTAGCAGCCCTGTCAGCGAATTCATCCACCTCTCGATATGAAAAGTTTCCGTGGGGAGACTCAATGGCGCAGTGATGTGGCCATGTCACCGCGGCTGATTCGAACGTGTCTTTGATTGTTGTGAGATCGTCGCGCATATTATCCGCGTTTGGTTTCTCTTCAAACGCACTTGGCGGCTGAAGAATGACTGACTTCTCTTCGGCCCCCATGAATTCTGATCTCAATTCTTTCATATATATGCTCTGTGGTCTCATGAGCAAACATAGTGCATTTCTGAAATGGTTCAGGAGCCTAGAAATGGCTGACTGTGCGTAGCGCGAGCTATCGAACAGTATCCTGGCTTGAAGCCCCTGATCCTGCTCGTTATTATAGTCCTCGTGCTCGCTATCACTTTTCTTCTCCAGTAACAATGTAAGCCCGAACTCCATCAAGTCTTCACGTTCGACGGACCACGACATCATGTCCTGGGTAGGCGGTAGATCATACTCGGTAACCACGAGTGTTTGTAGCGTTCCGTTGATGCTCTCGCCGGGTACAGACGCCATTGCTTCAGCCGCGGACCATTGAAATTCGAGCATTTGCAGAAGAGAATGATTTATGATTGATACAGCAGCTTCTATCGTCTGATCGGGTTCAAATCCGATAGGGAAGGGTACTGTATTCAGTAGAGGGCCAATCGCTCGCTCCACACCCGGCACTTCTATCATATTTCGTCCCGAAAACACAACACCAAAGGCTACACGGTCAGAGGACGTGTAGTTAGACAATACCAATCCCCAAGCAGTGTAAAGCAGGGCCGAAGGCGTGGCGTTGAGGGTACGCGCCCCTTCTTCCAGTTCCAGACCAGAAAGGTTCAAATCGGCCTTTAAGCTGCTTGTCCACGCATATGGGATCTGACCTGGGGTTGGTTTCGGCAGACTCAACCTCGGCAAAGTGGTATGGCTCTTCAAGATATTCCTCCAAAACGAAACACCCTCGGGATCTATCTGTTGTTTCTTTTGAGCCAAGGCAATTGNAAAGAAACTGAGGTGGCTTTTCCACAGTATATTTTTTGCCGAGTAGAGCCTCCTGAATCTCATCGAGAACGATGCTCAATGACCAGCCATCGGCTTGAGCATGGTGCGCTGAAACTAACAAGGTAGAGCCTACACCATCTACGGTGATGAGGTGGTAGATATTGACCGGTGTGAAAATTTGGCTTTGGTCACTTGAAGACAAAATTTTATCGCGAATTTCGAGAGAACGAGTAAGTACGGTTTCATCCTGTTGCTCCAGTGACGTCTCTTCCTCATACCAGTCTAGATGCAAGTCTGGCTCGACTCTTTGTAATTCATCTTTAAGAAGAAAGTGAGTGCGGAAAATATCATATCGAGACAATACTTGATGCCAGTGACTTTTGAGATTAAATGTACTAACAGATGTCCCCGGATGCGGGATACGAATACGGAGAAGGAGATAGTTGGCTCCGGGAACTCTCAAGCTAGCTTGAATCATTTTTACTTGAAGAGCTGTCATCGGCCCCATGCTTAAGCTCTTGTCGTTCTCGTCTCCGAGGTGCTCCCTTTTGCCAGAAGCTTTCTTGGGTTGACCTGCTGGAAGCTCATCCTCTTGTATAGTGCCACAAATAGCCTGTAAGCTCGGGAGATTGAGAAGATCCTTGAGACGGAGTTTGAAATGTCTATTACGAAGGTATGACAAAACCTTCAGCGCTGCAAGCGAGTTGCCTCCCAAGTCTAGAAAACGGCTCTCATCCGTAATCTTCGACTGGGGCACTGACGTTGCAACCGAGATGGCCATCTTGAGCGTTCCCATCTTAGAGTTCTGGTATGAATTGTCGGCACTTTCTTCGATATCCGGATTGTCTGATGCCTCTTCGTCCAAGAGCCGCCGCAAGGCTCGGTTATCGGCTTTACCATTGGGCGTCAATGGGATAACCGGGACTGCCCTGATCTGGTCCGGGACTAGGGAATTATTATGATCACGAAGAAGCTGTTGGCGGAGAGCCAAGGTATCGAGATTATCTGGCGTAACAAACGCGACAAGGCGGTCGCGATGCATAAATGCCGTAGCAGTGTGTGCACTTGCATCTAGCAGTATCGGAATTACTTCTGAATCAATATTCACAAGGAAGCCACGATTTTTGACGTAGCTGTCAGCTCGGCCGGCAAACTCAAGGCCATGTTCGGTTCTCCGTGCAAAATCACCCGTTCTATACATTCTCTCTCCGTTCAAAGTTATGAATTTCTGTTTCGTCTGTTCGTCGTCCTTATAGTAACCGAGGGCCAAACCTGGTCCGGTGATGCAAATCTCTCCCTTGTCAGATTCAGTGGTCCCGTCTAGTAGCAACACACGGCTGTTTCTCATGGGCCGCCCAAGAGTGATGGGTTTCAAAGGATCAAGCCGACCCATTAGGCTACTGATTGTCGTCTCAGTAGGGCCGTACCCATTGTATAGACTGCGGCCTGGGGCCGACCATCTCTTAATTAGTCGCTGGTTAGGCGCCTCGCCTCCTATGATAATAAGTCTAAGCTGCGAGCAAGCCTCGACATCGTGAATAGCTGACAGCATTGACGGTGTAACTGCAATGATGGTGGCCCGAGCTGCATAGCTTTCAAATTCCGATATCCCTGCTACCACTAGAAGATTTATAGTTAGTTCCGTCGTTTATAGGAACCTTGGAAGTTTAGAGACACAATTTGCACACAAAGTAAAATCTTTGCTTTAAAGACAGCTACAACTGGAAGCAAATAGGCTGGAGAAATACTTACTGAGCTGTGCACCGTGACACAGTGTTGAAAAGACGACGCCTGCACAGGCATCAAAGCCTGGTGAGAACGTCAACAAGGACTTATCTTCGGGCCGAGGGCACGAGTTAAACGGAGCTTCCTCGTCACCCTGCTGCACATAATTCAGGAGAGCGCGGTGAGGTATCATAACACCCTTTGGCTCTGATGTTGTTCCAGAGGTGAAGATAGTGTATGCGAGGTCCATTGGCTGTATACTTGCTTGGGGGAGCTCGGCCTCATCGTCTCTGATGCCACGAGGGGCAGTCTCGAAGGCGGCCTCGACCTCATCAAGTGGGATTTCGTGGTATCCCGAGTATATGGACGTACTCAGGTTAATCAAAACACGTGCAGATACACGCTCTAAAGTCGACTGAACGCGATCCTTGGTCCAAGCCTCAATGTCAATGGGCACATAACATGCGCCGGCTTTGAGGACGCCAAGAAAACTTGCAACCATTTCACAACTGCGGGTTGCAAGCACAGGAATCAATTCGTGGCGCTGAACCTGCTGGTCCAATAAGATACGGGCAATCCTTGATGCTGCATTATCAAGTTGTCTATAATAGACGATTCGTGGCCCCGACAAGATAGCAGGATGGTCAGGGCTCTCGCGTGCCCATCGTGAAATGAGATCACATACCGATTTTGCCTCATCTGCCATGCCGCTGATTTTTCCGTAATACGGTGGGAATGAACAAGTTCGTACAGGATAGCGACCGAAGATACTTGGCATTCGGCTGGTGGCGTAATAATAAACGCTGAGGAGATGACTCTAACCTATTTTATTACCGAGTGATGTGGCTCAAAGACGTAGAGCCTTTGCGTGGCTTACACGGCGTCGGCTCACCCCCGCAGTCACACAAAGGATTCTGTGTGATATGTGACATGTAGGGCGGCACCTACCCCATATGAGCAGTGGCTGTGACACATGTGTGTTATATAGGCATTGTACAGATGTAGTAAAGGGGCGGCTCTGGGGGCTTCAGCCTGCCTGGGAAGCATTAGCGTACATACCCAGTCTACCTAGGCCCTTACCTCCCACCTAAGGATGCAATCTCCGACATATAACGTGATGGTGGCGGCGGTCTGTACACTTCTTGCAGACAAGGATAGCGGTGGTTTTCTAAGCTCAACGGTAATCGATCTTACCAATCGCTAGCTGTCATTTTGTGATTGTCAATCTATACATTGAGTACCTACCTGTGCAGGGGTTTTTGGACACGCTGTTGACAAGAGTGCCGGCACTATGTCTTGCCTCGTAGTGAAGTGTTGTTCCGATATCCTACAAGCTAGGGCACTTCGGTTCGGACCTTTTCAGTCAAAATGCTGTTGTACTTGCGTAATGTTACAAAAGAGAATAATACAATGTTGCAGCAATATTAGAATAGCCATGGCCCATGTAGGGACACGTGGTAAAAAAAGGAAGGAAAGAAAAGGAGAGGCATAACAATATATCATATATCAAGTCTCAAATCTCGGCGGGAAATAGAATAATGATGGTGATCAATTACCTATCAACCTGGCTCATATTTACAGTCAACAGACCTACGAAGGAGAAGAGAAGAGAAGCACGACTGGTCTGAAAGGGCCCAACTAATTTCCCAACGACAAACGTACCTGGGCGTCCTCGCGAAGACGGCTCCCCGGTTGGGTTGGCGCCGACTACGTGTCCGTGCTACGCTTGCTCCTCTTTTCTCTCCTGCCCTCGAGATCAAGACCGCACGAAGAAGAGCAGCCGCCTTCGTCAGGCACACGTTGCTCGTCCTTGGCTTCCTCCTCCTTCTCGTAGTAGTCCTGGCTAATCATCAGCATGTCCACGAGGCCGGGGTTGGGAATGTTCTCTGTGCGCGTGGCCTGAACCTCTTCCCAGGCGCGGATCGCCCCCTCAACCTCGCCGAGCTGTCGGGCGTTGTC
>JAPESX010000261.1:0-22052 GCA_029590615.1 Nemania bipapillata | reverse complement strand
ATAGTTGAGACTCACTGTACATGCCGAGACAACTGCAGAGTCACAAACTTGAAAAGCTCAAATGTAGAAGAACAGTCTCCGCGTTGCGATTATTACCATTATTATTATAATTATTATGTGATAGACCTCAAAGAAATAGGAAATTTTCTGAATTTGGTTCTCTAGCGGAACTAGTGGCTGAGTGCTCCTAAGCAGCTTTATGGAGAACGAATAGACTTAGTAATCCACCCTCCAAGAGCTTTACGCATTTATACTATCACAATTGGTAATCACTGTGGTGTGAAAATAAACAACGCTCTAAGGCTCGCTCTTAAAGGCTTTATTATGAACTTATTTTACCTGGTGGAATGATACGAAATATAACTCATGTTGCTATTATGATTAGCATCAGTAGACCCTAAGACTAAGCTGAACTTCTCAAATGACATGACTTAAAGTATTAGTCGCGGAAGAAAAGTTGTTGGAATGATAGTGGCTGGCAAAGCGTAGTTTCTCCCTAATGATGTTTTTGGTAATACCTAGTGGCATTCTCCCCTCTAAGCAATATTCTCCCCGTGGTAAATAAGCCAAAATGAAGCTCTTTTGTTCATGACACTGGTTTCTGCTTCGTCGCTAGCCTTATTCCCATATTAATAGGACCGATGCGAGTTAGACGGTGCATTCCACATACTACGACCATAGAGAAACAATATTAGTGAGTCTCTGATATTAGGGGGCCCGAACTTGTTTAGTCCCAGATTATCTAGTTGCAGCCGCGTTTAGTTGCTCATATATCGGAGTGAGTGATCAAGATCTACGGGTCTCGGTAACATATTTTGATTTATTCTTCTAGCCTTTCACTTGAATGCAACCATTCTTAATAATGTCCGGAGAAAATGACATATCATGTGCTTGAGCTGTGCAACACCACTCACACCGGCACTCCCCCCGGCTGTGCCGATTGTTCTATTAGCGGGTGAATAGTCTTGATCCGACCCTCCATTTACGAATATGTTATGCTGTATAACTCGGTTAGTGCCGCGATTTGACATTCCCTTTGCAACCACGTGTATATTTGACAACTTTGGTTGCGGCTACTCCTCGGCGTAGCGTAATACTAGAACGAATTATTACATTGGGCTACGAGAGGCCTCCAATAGTTTACTGTCTTGCCAGTCTTAAAACAAGGCCATGTTGCAAAAAGTTGCATCCATGCGCTTTAACTCACGATGAAGACTTCAGATGAATAACGTTGGTATTTCGCCTTCCGGACCGTTAATGCAAGGACGTAAGTTCCAGCTAGCGCCAGTGGTTGTGAAAACATCTGATACAAACCTTATTTTTAGGCAGCCTGGATTAGGACTCTTACACGGTGAACCCAATGGGGTAAAGTTTTAAGGAACAGGTGGACTGTATATGGCCGACTATTAACGATAATTAAGCAACATAGCGGCTATGAACGGACCTAATGAGGGCAGTCAAGAAGGCGAAAGTACAAACAATGTACGCTAGGGGGCGGCTGCGAGCTAGAGTGTGGTACGACGGCCTGCTGTATAACGCCCCTGTCCCAACCCTCTTGTTCTAGCGTACCCATTTCCTGTTTGTTATTCGGCAGAAAGATCTAAGGGGACCCCAAATGAATCACCGTCAAGGGCGGGATCGATTCTTCCAATTCTCCGGCGTCATTGGCACCCACACTAGATACGATGAGTGCATAAGTGCTGTCTTCCGCTCCCCCACTCGGGATATGGATGGGTGTGCTGATAGGCACATTGGTTGCGAGGAAAGAGGGTCATCACGAAAATGCCATGGCATATCTATGAGTCAATAATTCTGACATGTGAAAAGAACGGCTTGATAACCCATACAATAGTCAACGGATATACTTTCATAAGACCTTTTATTACTTCATACGCCCGTTTTGTTTTATCATAGGCCGTCAACTTGTCAGGTTCGACAATCATAGCCCAAGTTTTCCGCTGGTCTTGGACGTGGGATGGCCCATTGGTAATTCTAAATTCTAGTCTGTCTGTCTATTGCTCGCCCTATCGAAGTTAATTCTAACCCAATATAATGCGGCCTTGTTTTCATTTTATTTCTTTAATCCCGCTCTACCCATTTGAAGGAGTAGAGTACAGTCTCATTCTATTTGATATCCCCAAGTTAATTGTCTGGTATTGTCCATGAGGAATCATAATGATTAAATAGCTCTGATTTAAATATCCATTAAAATATTATAAGGCACTACATATAAAGTGGGACATACTCACGGTTCTTTCTTCTGTATTCCACTGGGGTTATAAGTCGACATGGTAGTATACATAAGGAAGAAAAGAGTACAAAGACTGCGTGTTATTCTAAACTTCATTCTAATATGGGACAAGACACCAAAAATATCAAAATAAGATAGGCGGACCGAGGAATAGCTCAGTCTACCAGCCAGTTCAGACTCGGGAAGGCTAGCTATTACTGAACACGCCAACGGCATCCCCATGGAAGACAAGTATATGGCTACACCAAGAAGTATTCAAGAAGAAGTTTATGGGCGCAAGAATCGAAAAGGCTGCCTTGGCAGCTAGGTGAAGCTATCTAGGGTAGCCATGTAGATGATTAACCTATTAGAATCACCCTCAGCAACCCGGACTTGCATAATGATGCCCCCTAAAAAGGCAACACACACTGTCTCGACGTGCGAGTTCCTATAGACAATAATTCTTAATCTTTGAGGGTGCTGCGAGGTTTTCTGTGAAATTTCTGCGTTTCCTGCGTTGGAATACCGGCCTATTGGCCGCCGTGTGGTGGGCTGTTGCCAGGGGGGGGGNCCGGTGCCTCAGAATCCTCTAATACGCTTTTATCATAGTCAGCACGTGAGACGTGGTATGCCACGACATCCATTTGATTGCCATCTGTGAAACGTAATAAAAATAATTGATTTCAATAGTTGCTTAAACTTTTATTGGACGCCTCCTCGATAAGTTCTCGCAGAGCTTCAGCACCATAATAACACCCGGAATGATCTTTCAGCAAACAGAGAAAACTACGAGGTCGCCTAGTTTATTCAAGATACGTCTACGCGTATTCTATCATCCGGGTTTCTTTGGCCAATAGGTGTTTCACATGACACATTTGAAGACATGCTGGTAGGGTAGTTTTATGCCGGGATGCGCGGTTGGATTTTGGTAGCTCCGAACCGAATTGGCTGAAACAATACCTAATTCGGTATCATTTCCCAGGCGACTGATAAATTCGAGACAACATCGTCTGAGTAATGTTGAGAGAAACCCAAGATATTAAGCCATCTATTTTCACGAGGATACTGTAGGGAGTTTAAACATGCCTTTTTAGACATCCAGGGTAGTGGGAATGGCCTTTTCGAAGCGAATGCCGATCCATGCAGTGATGACGAGATAATAACCAAGATCCTCCTTATAATGCTGCTTACTGCGGGCAAAATCACCCGCATTTAGCGATATGGGCATGCTCAGATACATAGTTGCTGATCTAGAGGTGGCGTGACAATTTCAGCGGCCAGCAACTATGATCCAAAGTTTCCTGTCAAGTCTGTGGAGGTGTGGTTGCTTTCGGGTATAATTTCGAAATGCCGAGAATTAGAATTCGAAAAGAAGAAAACGACAAGATGAATGAACGGATTAGATATTGGGAAGAAACTATCTATCTAACGGTTATTGGCAATATGGACGTATGCGTACATATGCTGAAACCTGCTGTGTGTACTAGGTAGAGGTAGGTATACCTATGGCTTATCGTTCCCCATGAAAACCAACCTACTCTCTCCCAGGCCAGGCATCAGAGATAATGTACGTACCTAAGCAATCCGACGTAGACACTGATATTAGAGGTAGAATAGTATAGTAGTACCAAGGGTGCTGTACTCCGAATCCGGAATGAATAGGGGGTTGTTAAATTGTGAATGGACCATAATACCTACAAAAAGAAAATCCTCTTCATTGGCATTAGGGGCTTGTACACCGTAACTCCCCCAGTACAAAGCCAGCTGCAAATATCCATTAGGCCGAAATAATTCTCTTCTAGGTATCTACTTTAAAGTATATCGTCGATATCCGGCTATTGATTCCACCATCCTCGTGACATACAACTCCGTGTATCATGTTTCCAATTCTTCGAAGCTGAGATAGCGGATGGCCAAGACGTTACGTCCCAAGACAGCATGTCAACGCCGATGAGCACCAAACTTGCAATGCCTACTAGAGCTACGACGCGAAGCATCCTTACCCCACGAACCACCGGCGACTCCTTATCTAATCATGCGATTTCCGAACGATTCGACGCGTCTTTTTCTTGAGGCTTTGGCTCAGCGCCCATCTCTTTGGGTTGTGATGTGGCAGACAACTCGGCGGGCGATTCATTGTTGGACGCTGGATAAGGATATGGTAGCCAGATGGTGCCGCTAGTGGGTTTATCATCCCCCGATACTTGTCCACGTGGTAGTTGATGTTTACGACGATGCGAGCGTTTCGTATAAAAATATACAACCACGATACCTATGCCGAGCAGTCCGATACCAGCACCAGCGCCGATTCCAGCGACCGCAGGGGCACTGATACCGGCGCCTCCCGCTCGAGCTTCAGGCGCCGCCGGACCGGACGATGATAATTGAGACACAGATGCGGTAGGAGGTAGCTGTGTATATGTAACGGTCGCAGTATAAGTGGCGATGGCTGTTGGGATCCCATCCCAGTGCCATGACCGCTGCCAGTCTGATCCTCCGCCTTGCCATAGCCGCACATTCCGAATAGGAGATGTGGTGCTCTCCTGGACAAGAGGGATTGAGTCTCCGACTCGAGTCTTCCAGGGAGAGATGGCGCCAGCACTTGTGACTTTCCGTGCTCCAGAGTCGGTCGTCACTTTGGCTCCGGTCTCGTCACCAAGTCCTGCATTCGGCATTCTAGTTGCATGTTTGGCAACGCCGCTAGGACTGATGACTATGGACATTGTGGTTATCGTGTCTCTCACGCCCCCCTTCGTGATAACAACACCTCGAGAGGACACTTATAAATAAACTAGTCTAGCCAACTAGCCCATGCTGTTCATATTTGTAAAAGAGACAGGTGAAGGCACGGGACTCAGGCAAGTCGTATAGACTGTAAGTCGAAGATATCGATGTGATGCTATAATCCTGGTCGATACTTAGCAGTTTTTGATATGTTCTTCGACTCAATTCAATCCTTTTATTCTCTTTGCCTTATGTTCTAGCGCATACATCTCCTACTTTGGTTGCGTCCCAGAGTCACTATTTTGGTTCCTAACCTCTATAACTAGCATATCCTACGTACGTTGCAATACACGCTGGTACATAATGTGGTAGCAATGCGCTGAGCCATTAGCTATAAAACATGGCCCTAGACGCAGTCAGCTTCCTTTCCACATGGTACCATCACTTTTGGGGGTGTCAACTCTGCATTTGCGCCGCATCATGGCGCTGTTTTGGAATCTGACCAGCTGAGGCAAACTGCCTAGGTTCTTGTGGTACCCCTTATAGCTACCCTGAGCAGGTGTAGTAACGCGACCTGCATAGGCTTCGGAGCCGTCACTTCGGAACCGTTGTTGTTCAGCCATGTTAGGTGACATCGAGGTGTATAGAAATAGCGTTACTAGTCTTGGATTTAGCGACATCGAATACTATTCGCCACTTGGTGGGCGAATGGTAGAGTGACTACTGCCAACTTAAAACTGGGGAGGATACGTATAACGCTATAATGGTTATTTTTATTGATTCGGTGTAGATTCTTCTATATGTAGGAAGAATTCTCATGATACCAATACACTGCTAAATATAACACGCAAAGCCCGCCTGTTACCAACAACTGAGCACGCAAATAAATAAACACATAAATTCGAATTTTTCATCAGCCAGTGGTCTCGTAATCCTTCCTAGCTTATATTAAGCTCGTTCCCAAGTAAGCCGAGCCGTATACAAAACATAGCAATAGAACGCGAAGGCAGCCCGTATTATATTCGGAGATGACGGTGACGGAGAACGGCAGTCCTATAAATTATATTTGTGGACGCGAACGGAAATGCGAAATACGTAGCAGTGCAGTAGAATGGTTATACAAAGACAAATCATAATACAGAATATACTGGACAAATACACTGCCCATGCGAACTTAGCATGCTCGGTCTCCCTTAGAGCCGATCTCAGTGTACCTACCTACTTCACTAATGCTTACTACCCTTCCGTTAGCGACCCGCCTTTATCTACATGCTAAATCGTCGGTGGTGCAAGGTCAAGTATGAGGCCATTGTAATATATAGACGGGCTTACCGCGCTTCGTGGAATATTTTTCTGGGTGACTAACCCCCCTTTGGTTGCTAGCTCTACCCCCACACCAAAGCAACCACTCCTCCCGAACCCGAGGTTGGATCCCGGTGGGCTTCTCCATGCTACGGATAGCCACAGCTCTCATGTTGAAAGGGGCTTATTAATGTATGTAACTAGCATAAACCAGCCTATCCTCAGTCGAGATTGTCTATATAGAACAAGCCTGAAATATACCGCTTGATAAACTTTTGTTCCAGGACAAGCGATGCGTTTAAAGTTATTACCTTGGTGGTATCCTGCAGATAACAGGTACATCACCGATAGCCTCGGTCAACCAACTACTCTCTTGCAATTGCTATAGGCATCTCTGAAGTCACTCTCTTCGTCGCTACGGAGATAGTGGCCAGAAGGATAACTAACCATTTGATGGGCATTCTTCTGTAGAGCCAAGGCAGCTACTGAATGATTATTTACTAGTAGGCTAAGAAGGTATGTCACTAGAAATTAGGTATTAAGCTAAAGTACACCTATAGAAAAGCAAGGGGAATACCTATTTATCCATAATAAGTATACGCCAACGTAACTCCTTGGCACCTACATCCTTATTGTCTTCAAGTAAACTTGGCTGCGCTCCTTCAACAATCTAAGCAAACCTTCAAAGGTGTGATGGCTGTGTGTTTGCAACCGTTAAAGGGCCTAGTCATGAACCTGAGTAGGAAAGTTCGCCGCCGCGGTGTGATAAGGAGATTCGCATACCGGCTATAGCAGAATAGCCCGGGTCATAGATCTTAAGTGGAACACCTTGACATGATCACTATGCCTAAAACGTCCGCAATATTTCTATAGGTGGTTAATGAATTAATTGACAAGTTTGAATACCAACTTTGAACACATCGACACTCGGCAAGATTCACTTAGATCTGCGCAACCTAAGAGAAGACGACATGCATGCTCTTTATGGCGTCTATCTGCATAGTGTCGTAAGTACGTCCCTGGAAGCCAATGTCGAAGAGGTAGACTAGCTATTCATTCTCAGTAAAACACTGACACTTTATATATACCAACATATTAATCTCTCCCTACACCCGTCTCCCGCCCGAGATAGGGCTTTTACTGGCAATTAGCTTACATTTATCAGGTCTCTAAGCCCAGTGGACCCCCCTAGTGACGATTTCTGGTTGTAGATCATCAGTACATTCTGACTATAGGATCCTCAAGCACGAGCTAGATGTGAATCGCGGACTTTTTTTATCATCAACGTCGTATACGCCCTTCAAGCAAACCCCGAAGCCGCTATGGTAAAAGTACTGGCCATGGCGAATGAAACTGTTTGCTAACCTGGTTGGTAGAGCATTGATGACATAGGTTGAGTCTATTTCAATAATACATTCGTTATTTATCATTATTCATCCCACACTTTGTTCCCACTCCTAGTCACTGCTTCCTCGTGTAAGGCGAGGGAAACTAGGAGGCAAGGTACATGTATTAAAAAAAAAAGCGCCATTTCCGATCAAGAAATCGCCTGCTGTTGATGGTCATACTTGGGTTAGCGCTAACTGCAGGGCCTAGAGTGCGAGATCAGCAACATTGCAGAGCCCGGTGCTATATTCTGAGGATCTGAAATTAGTAGGAGAGATATATCGTGTCTCTTCCTCCGCCAAGTATTCGAATATGAATACCCCCAGCCCAAACGAGATAGGATTGGTAGCCAGAAAATATACACCCGCTACGGGCGGGATCAAAATATGTTTATTTTCAATCCTACACTTAGCTGGCAAAGTAGTATCCTCATTGCCACACTTACTTCGTCCTCTCCTCTAGCTGTTCTTAATCTAACAGCTAGATTGTCGATATCCTACCGAATATAGGAAAGTATAGGAGTATCCAAGGCCCGATGCCAACTATCTACACGCGGTTCCTCATACACTATCTACACGCAAGTATGAAGGACGAAGAATCCTCGAGCCTACCTCTAGACAAAGAGGTCAGCTTCACTATGCAACGCTATACCACAGAACTAACGCTGTTTGGTTCTGATGAAGGAGCTATCCAGATAGGCATCTCCAACCGCGGACAATCCATATTATTGGGGGAGCATGCCACTAGGGTGAAATGCCGGGCACCCGAAGCCTATTCGAAAGTGGTATTTCAACATATACGTTTCTTTTGAGTCCCAACTCAGGGACTAGCCTGCATTACTAGCCCGTATTACTACCACACATGACTTCACGACGTATCCCCATATGTGGTGCTGTCTACACTAGATACTGATGCCATGATAAGCCTTCCTGGTAGTTTGTTGCTCTATGGTTAGAGCCTAAGTGGTTTGCTTAGGCCCAACTCAACTTGTAGCATGCGATATTTCTCTCGCTCTGACAGACGGGATCCTTAGATTATATTCCCATCTCTGGCAGCCACAAGCTGCAGTTCATGACAGGACGTCGTCGACTCCCTTTACCAGTATTCATATGTAATCTATATTATGACCCAAGTTTATCTGATGTTTTTGTATTCATGTGAATAGTTATATCCCATATCTATACCATTCATGTTCAGCCATGCAACACTACTCACGCCTCGATATTAGCACTTTATCTTATCTATCTTTAGTGAATACACTATAGTATCAAGTTGTTTCCTATTAACAAGTTATGATTTGCTAAGGTACTGTCTACTTGTGAAGTTCCTCTATAAGAACAGACTCATCACGCTAGCTAGATTGCTTAAATGCAACACCGGATGGATGTACCCACCCATATATTTTGAATATATCGTATTTACTATACATACATCTTGAGCATCTATCTGTCTAAATGAAACCGAATCAAATAAAAAGAATAAATGATAACACCACTTGAAACTGGGTAAGAGGGGTGGCCGAGAAGAAGTAGAGGGGAAAAATTGGCAACCACCGGCCTCCAAAAGTGATAATGTGATCCCAATACAGGGTGTATTATAAAGCTGAATGAAGCATAGGTAGACGGTAACTTTATTCATTATGATCACAATATAGAGCTGACGCTGTGTGTATTTGTGAGGCGTCTTAAGGACTGATAATTCACACACACTACATTATACAAAAAAAAAAAAGACCTCAAGGAAGAACTGATCGTTCATATATGAATTTTACATGCTATTACCTCACATCTATGTAGTTCAAAGAGCCATGGGCAATAGTATTTCACACACGGCCGACCGAGACCGTTTAGTACACAGCCCTTTCTATTCATTTCTTTATTTATTGCCTAGCTTGATGGATTCTGTGGGTGACGTGCCGAGCGTCAATACCCCCTTCAATTCTAGGTTATAATCTCTAACATGAAGTAGCCACCTAGATGAGTACCTAGGGAATACATCCCAACTGTTTATCTATGACCTTGTTTCTCTCCTGTCTTAAGCGTCTGATAGCACAGCAGGGTAGCAAAGAGTAAGGGTTTCTGCAATGGTAGATAGCCCCATGAATTAAAGTTAGGGAGATACTTGTATACCATATTTGGTTTGGATATTCCTTGCATCCACTGTAACCTCGTCTTCTAAGGTGTAGATGTAATGCGATTATAAAGCAGTGGTAGTGGGTCGAAACTACCGGCCTGCCTTCATTGCGGCGCGTCTTCTCATCTTGTCCGCTATGGCTTTCAATGCTTGTTTTACGTCCTTCTGCCCCTCCCATGACTCGAGATCGTAGTATTGGGGGGNCCAATTCCTGCATAATAGAGTAAGTACAAGTCTGGAGAGTTGTAGTAAGATAGGAGATGAAGGGTTGAGAGGGAGGAGAAGGAGAAAGGGGGAAAGATATCTTACTAATAGCCATTCAGGTCTAATGCCAGTCACCGTTCGGACGTATTGCTTCGAGGTCAGAACAAACTCGTTGTAGATGACCCAGTCATAATCAGCACCGAGCACCGTGCTCGGATGCAGCATGACGGCTGAGTTGTTGTCCTTCAAGGTTCGATAGATCTTATTGTTTTCGCGCTTGGCTACCTGCATAAAGAAACCGGCGACAAGTGCTCGGCGAATATTGGTATAGTAGTCCCTGTCGTTGAAATCGGTACTCACGAGATCGAGACCTTGCGTTTCCATGATGCGCTTCAGCTGCGCCCGAACGTTGTCCGCACTTGATAGGTGACGGAAGGAAAGATAATGTTGATGGCACCATTTCTTGCCATCCTCACCACGACTCAGGATGCCCTTGAAGGCGTGATAGACATTTAGCATGGTGAGATGGTCGCCGTCGTTGTGCTTGAAGAGATTCTTCATTTCATCCGCCTCGCGTCTCTTCTGTGCTGGACGCAGAAAGATCTGAGGAACTGATAACAGGGCAGTGAGAGACAGTATCTCGTTGGAGCAATAGAATTCGGGGCTCGAGATCAGCATGACGGCCAGGGCCGGATCAAGCGGAAATTCGGATGCTAGACCACCAAGCTGGGTGAGCTCGCCGTCATCGTCAAGGCAAGCTAGGTAATTGAGCTCCTCCAGTGCACGCATCATGGTCTCTGGAGCAGGTGGATCCATCAGATCAAAATGGACCAGATCTGTGACTCCAAGTTTCTTCAGTTCCAAGACTGTGTTGGCGAGATTAGAACGAAGAATTTCGGGATATGTCTGCTCGATGAGTTCCTCCTTGAATGCCTTTTCTGTGTAGAGACGGAAACATTTTCCTGGCTTCGTACGACCTGCTCGCCCAGCCCGCTGCTGAGCTGAAGCTTTGGAGATGGCAGAGACGAGAAGCGACTCTACTCTAAGCCGCGGGTTGTAGATCTTCTGCTTACTAAAGCCTGGGTCTACAACATAGACAATGCCGTCGATGGTTAAACTGGTCTCGGCAATGTTGGTGGAGATGATACACTTTCTGCCTGGGCGACCACCTTTCTTGAATGGTGCGGGGGGCGGATCAAATATCCTCTGCTGCTGATGTGGCGGCAGTGTACCGTAGAGGGGATATACAACCATCGGACCACAGTCGGTCTCTCTGACGAGCTCATCGACCTCGAGAGAAATCTTGCGGCAAGTGTCTTCGATCTCCTCCTCTCCGGTCAAGAACAGTAGGATGTCTCCTTCGGCTTCACCGGCGTGGATCTGCAGTACCGTCCGTATTGCCCCTTCGACATAGTCTTTCTCGGGCTCGGGCGTGTAAAAGATCTCTACGGGGTGAGTTCGGCCCGGTACAACAAGAAGAGGGGCGTCGAAGAAGTAACGCTGGAATTTCTGCGCATCTAGTGTGGCGGACATGACAATGAGCTTGAGGTCGGGCCGGCGACGGGTGATGCCTTTCAGGAGGGCCATAAGAATGTCGGTGGCGAGGGTGCGCTCGTGGGCCTCGTCAAGAATAATACAACTATATCGAGACATGGTGTGATCGTGCATGGCCTCTCTGAGCAGCATACCGTCTGTCATATACTTGAGGATCGTCTTGGAGCTCGTCTTGTCTTCGAAACGGATGCTATAACCGACTTCCTCGCCAAGATTGACGTCAAGCTCGTCGGCGACACGCTGGGCGACGGACATGGCAGCAACTCGCCGCGGCTGCGTACAGGCCACCATCTTGTGGTTGAGATGAGGGAGCTCATCGTAGACGACATACTGGGGGATCTGTGTGGTCTTTCCTGAACCTGTCTCACCTACGAAGACGAGGATCTGAGATTTCTGGTATAAGTCGAGGAACTCTTGTCTGGCGGGTTCAGTCTTGAGGTTAGTTCATACATAGTCCATGGGGGAGGGGTTGTTGCGCTCGTGGTTTACAAAACAAGGMTAGGAAGAGGAAGAGAGAGAGAGAGAAGAAGAGGAGGAGGTAGGGGAGAAGAGGGGTCCTTATATAGATTTTCGAGAAGAGAGGAGATGCAGGTTACTGATCTAGGCTCTGACTCACCTTCTAGTTATTTGCTAGAAGGTAGGTTTATAAAGCAGGCGCAACTTCCTGATGTGCTTTCTTTGATCTGCTGATTCCGTTACGTGATTGGCTGATATGGCAACTACCTAAGTAAGTACTAAATGTATGATTATACCTAAGGATTGATTGCGGCAGGTAGCAGACCTGACAGTGCTTATATGGCAGGTGCAGAAAGAACGTACCTATTTCTACCTTCAACTCCAGAGGTCTATATCTGATTTGTGCTCATATTAAGACTCGATTTGGACTAGCCCGTTGCTACGTAGCTATGAATAGTTATCGTGTGATGCCTTTTGATGCTTAATCCTACTAGTTGTGTAACACGAATAGTTTCTTTCTAATTTAATTCAATAGCAAGTGCCAGCCAATCTAGATGCTCAGCACAACAGATGGGATTATCCCCCTGAATCACGCGGTACTCCTAAAAGTAATACCGTAAACCAATAATGTGAAGAAAGAACCCCTGTTGCCCACCTAAACATACGTGTTAAAGTGTATTGAGGTTAGTATAGCTATATTATATAAATCCGGAGCAAAACCAATATCAAGGTGTTACAGAAAACCGCGCGCTTAATTCTGAAATAGGATCAAAGGTATCTATATATTCGATGGGGAGAGAGAACAACTGCATGATACTTGAAAAACTTAAATATACCTAGAATAAAAGCAAAGTAACTAAAATGTAACATATTAACAAGAGACTTAGTGTGGTTGCCTCCAAGCTGGAGGCAACTGCACCCCGGCGTACCTTCACCTAGGTTAGCAGACAGTGATTGTGTGTCATCCTCACGAAGCTACAGATCGCAGAGTTGGGAATCGCCCCTTCCCGCTCAACATGAGTGATACGAGGTAAGGAAAAAGGCCTCATACCTCAACCTTACGAAAGATTGGTAGCATTTGGGCCATGAAGTAACTGAGCCCATATGAGCACATAGCAATGAAACTTGCACATATTGGCCTGTTTCATGCAGAGTGAATGAATATCACAAGCAACACATCATATATTGATTAAAAACCAAATATAGGCAAACATAAGTTGTGATACAGCAAACAATTCATCAAACCAGCCACCGCTAAAGCAACCTCTACACACACTCCCTATCGTTACATAATAGGCATATCGCCGGGAAGTTTGGTGAGCCAGCCGTCTAGATCCTCGTTCACCTTCCTGGAGATCGTGCACTTATTGGCGTCGGCCAGAGACTGAACCTTCAGTGTGTTGCAGTTGATGCTATTCGAAAACAGGTCGCTATTGCAGTTCTGATCCATTGCTCGCTGCAGGGCATCTCCTTTCCACCCGAACACGTAGTCTCCATGAATTCCATATCCTATTTCCGTCCCAAAATGTCAGCGGAATGAATCTATTATGCGATAGGACGGGATTCATATTCTAGTCTTTATGGAGATCGTAATGATATTTTACTGTGAAGGCAATAACACTGTGTAGTTAAGCTTACGTACCTGTCTTGTCGCCAAACGACCATACGAATGGCTGCGAGCCGTCGGTTGGCCAGTCAGCTTGGTTGTTGAATGGGCGAGTGTTCCAGTAGCTTCAAACGAAAGTTAGTTGGTAGTGCTCCTTCGCATTTCAACAGTCGATATATGACTTACGTCTCGTAGAATACTTGAGGGACAGTGACAGGATGGCTAGCGGGGCAAGCGTTGCCGTTGGGATAGGCGACGTGACTCTGGTGATCCGGACTATCCAAATTTTTGCCATCCCAGCATGTCGGGAAGCGTATACTGACCATAATACCTGCTGGGCAGGGTCTGGTAGGGAAGTTTAATGTCTGGCCACCTCTTGTCATAGAGCTCTGGAGACAGGTAAAATCCATGTATTTGTACTTCGCCTGCAAAGCCGCTGCCGTGCGAATGTTTGGGTCTCCCACAGTCATTCTAAATCCCGGCTTAAAAGCTGTTACCTTGCCTATTTGAAGAAGAGAAGTTAATGTTTTCTGCTTGTTTTGGAAACCACGGAGCATGGCATAAAAAGGGGCATGGAAAAGTTTTAGAGGACTAACCGGAAGAAAGGTAGTAGACGGTTTGACCACCGCTGGCCGCGGTATAGCCGAGCTCATTGCCAAATGTGCTGACGCGGTGAAGTGTCCCATTCCGTGCGCTGTATTGAAGAGAAGTCGGTAAGTAAATCCCAAAGTACTGAACATTATGATATTTAGACCAAAGTCCCGTACCGGTAGAACACTTCATACGTGGTTAGTTTAAACTGATGTCATTTTTGATTTCGGGACGGTGGACAAATAGCGTCAGATAGGCACTTACATGTAGCTGTCCAGTAGTTTGAGAAGTCCTCTACCGGCGTGCAAGAGGTGCAAGTTGCTGTCGTCGGTAGGTCGTGTACCGCTGGATCCATCGTAGCATTGAAGGCATTCCCTCCGACAACTTGGTGAAGGTGGGGGGAGGGCAATGCACCGGGGTTGACAAGACTGTTAATCGTCCTTTAGAATTGTGAACACTCATCGTAGGGACTAAAGTTTTGACTGACGGATCTAGTCGTCGACCACAAGCTGTGAGCACGAGAAACGAAGGGTAGCCGCGGTGACTACGGCGGGTGCGGCAGCTGCGGCCGCGAGCAGAGATTGCCAATACATCGTAGTTTAGATCGAATTACTGGTTTTGCTCGGCGACTAACGGAGGGACACTTGAACTAGAGACAATAGAAGGCTGACTCCTGATGCAACGCAAACGCAAGGGAAACCTCTAGGTCTCCGCGCTGCGGGTATGCATTGCATTTTATTTCGCTAGAGAGCGACAGGTTGCCTGCCAAGCTGCAGGTCTCAACTGCCGATATAGCACGGATGGCTTTGCCATGGCCATCTAGCCGGCTTGGTGACAAACTAGATAGGCGAGACGAGATGAGAGCGTACAGCTGGTAGCACCCAACACCTAGAAGGGTTAACACGGACTGTGGAAATCTTCGTGTATTTATCCAGATTAGGTCTCCGCGGGAAAAAGCGAAGATGAAGGTCCAGTAAGACTAGTTCGGTTGAATCAGTTACCAAGTCACGTGATGGAAAAGAGACAAGCTCGATAACTACTTTCTTCTCGCTCACACAAGTGCTGGATGGCTCTGAATAATATATTTTGACGATTGAAGACGGATATAATTGATTGGTATAATAAGCTGTACTTGAGTCAACTAAATGAAAGACATTGCCGCGGGCGAGGCCACACGCGCATGACCTAATATAAGAAAAAGTATTTCATGGTATTTTGGGGTCTGTATGACCGTATGCACTATAGTCATGACTTTAAAAACCTTGTAAAGTATGAATGTGATAATAAGGATTAGGTGGAATAGAACCCGAAACAATGATGTGGACGAGTTCGAGAGCTACACCCATGGCACGAGTAGTATTCCTAGGAGGATTTGTGAGTTTGATGACGTATAGGTGCTCTATTTTAAGAAAAAGAACTGGCTGGCACAGTTGCCGGAATGGTTCGGCCTTGTGGATGCCATGTGCGCGTGACCTGGCTCGTCTCGGTTGACTGTGACCCTCGGATGCGGACTTGTGCGGATTGCAATTGTTAAGACTATATGAATATAAGGTTATGCATGGATGAGATTGATTGACCACTATGAATGGCACTCCCACCTCTCAGGGTCTCCATGCATATCCCTCTGCCCTGAATTAGGAGTGATTGAAGTGCTAGGGTCAAGGCAGCAACCCTGTTGTCGGCATTTGGCGTACTCGATGACACTACTAGATCTCGATCGTTTCCTAGCTAGCACTAACAGGTCCAACAAGGACTAAACGGTCTTCCTGCCAACTCAGCGGAAGAGTAGCTCCATGGGGTAAGGCGAGGGCTAACGCTGAGAGGCGTTGTCGTGCGAGATATAAGCTCGCGCGATTCTCCTAGCTCCTTGATGTCTGTGCCTGGGGCACTGCGCGAGGGGGTGTCCTATGCACGTATTCTCCTTAGGGGATTTGTATTCCGTGAAGTCATAGAGAAGACTAGGTGCTTCCCTTGAAACTCAATTAAAGGTCTAAAGCTTGCCATGTTCGGTAGAAAGCCAGGCCATGAAGGTCGAGGTATCTGATCTGAATTAGAGATCATAAAGCTTTATTCAGCCTGGGTCCTTCTGACGGGTCACATTGGAGCGCTCGTAGGGAAGTCTTGAGTATGATGGGCGGTAGAAATCACCTGTTGGCCGTCCTTGGCCTAGTCGACTGCGGATAGGCCCACCTTGCGAAGAACTACCTCTGTTCGCGGAATTTCCATCCTCGCAGTTCTCTCGTTCCGCAGCTGACGATGAATACTGAACTTTACGGTCCCACGTCTCTATTGACCAGGGACTACGTAGAAAATTTCGTAGCTCATGAAGAAGTAGTTTGGTGTTTTCGCGTCCGAGGAACTCCGAGAGCATATCCTCTGCCGCGCCTTGGCTACCTTGTATATCTACCGTTTTCAAGATGGCGATAATGTACTCGAGGAGGAACTCGGCATTATTAGCACGCCGCCTAGTCATAGCATCTTCACTACTCTGTGGGCTGCTTGGTGTGCGAAGGAAGCTGAAGACTTGCAATTCTCGCCTTAGCCAAGCACGCGCCCGTGAAACCAATTCTGGGTCCGATTCGAACAAAGCGGGCGTTATGTCTCTGTATCGTGACCTGGGATTAGATCCTACATGCAAAGAGTAGAGCCGGTCCCGATAAATTTGCTGGCGACGGATAATAGCTTCATCCTGGGTCGCCGGTTGGCGTTGGGCATGTTCGTATCGACGCCTGTTAGGGCGCTCAACTGACAGTCGCGGCCTGTGCGGACGCGCTTGTTGTTGCTCATCCCGAGAGGTGTTATTTGTCACCTGGGGCACCAAGTACACGCGGCTTGTTCCGGGACCGTCATGGTCGAAGTCGTACAATACCTCATGGATATTGCTTTTGCATAGAGGACATTTAGACAAACGCTCAATCCAGTTCAGGAGACATAGGTAGTCAAAATTCCGATGTTTACAGGGCTTCGCCTCGCACGGCTCCGTGATATTATCGAGACAGATAACGCAGCATGGTTCGCTGAGCCGTCCCTCCTCGTTGGTCGGCTTGTTGCTTCTTGCTGCTACTTCTTCAAGTGTACTCTGAAGAACCTTTGACTGTAGATCATCCGAAGCGCCCTCGGCATCCATAGGGATACGAGAGAGGATTATCGAAGCCCCAAGATGTTCCAGCTGTCTGGATGACTATTGGCGCTAAAATGGCAGTACAGTAAGAAAGGGTAGACTGGAGTGAAGCAGGTTAGTTGCCAGCTGCGGTCAGGTGGTTAAGCTGATGTTACGGGCCGCTACATAAATGTACTTGCAGGTAAGTACAGGGTATACCTATGTACCCCACATATCTATTAAGCCCCACCAAGAGTAGCGTCACGTCACGTCGCGTAAACTAAATGCCAATTAAAGAAGCGCGTCATGGCAATGCGAATCTCCACAAAGCCAAAGCCACCACCTTCAGTCCTCTCCCACATTTATATATCTGATTTTTGGCTTGAGTTACGGTATAACTTGCGCGCAGCCTAATCAGTCTTCATTCGCCATTTGATTTATTGATCATCTGTTCTTGCATTTATATACAACATGGAGCTACCTATGGACGAGGATGCACGGCGCAGATACGAAGCGAAATCATGCCAGTTACGTACCGAGCTGAAGCAGTTCGAAGCCGACTGGGCAAGTCGCAACGCCGGCAAGAAACCTGGCCGTCAAGACATCAAGCAAAACCCCAGTATAGGTAGGTGCCGTTTACTTTTCCCTTGTCTGTTAAGTAGACATGTTGTATTTGGGGCTAACAGTCAATGCCAGCTTCTAAATACAAAAAATACAACCATATCCGAGATGTCCTTGCTGGCAAGGCACCAGCAACCCCACCTCGACCTCGCAAGCGCACGCCTGAGCATGATGACCTATCGACAACTCCTTCGAAACGCCCTAGACCCACTCAAACACCATCAAAGGCCCGCCAATCCGGTGTAGAGGCTGGTATCTTCGAGACTCCTTCTTCCCGGACGCTCTTCAGTCCCGCAATGCCGACTTCGATTGGGCCGACACCGCAGAAGAACGGGCGCATCCTAGGCATGTTTGATCTTCTCGACGAAAACACCGAGAACGAACCACCGAACGGCGACTTAGCAGGGAAGAATTCCAAGGTGCAGGTCACTCCTAGTAAGAGACAGGCCAGCGAGATGGAAGACTTCAAGCTTGGGAGGACGCCCATGTCATCATCTAAACGCAACATGCTCAATGCTTTCATGACACCAAGAAAACGAAAAGAGGACAATCCCCTGGGGGCGAGGACGCCCAGTTCTGTCTCTAAACTTCATCTTGCTACGCCTGCCTTCCTGAGAAGAGCCCCACTACCGACCGTTGACGAGGATGGCCAGTATATGTCACCTCCAGCACCGCTGCGGCTTCCTCCAAAACCCCTTGGTCGTAGTCTGAGCAGTGTAGTGGCAGACCTGAGGAAGCTAGAGGAGGAACGGCTCGACGAAGAGTTGGAGGCCTTACACGAAATGGAAAACGAGGCAAATCTACCTGGCGTCTCGCGGCCCCCAGTGTCAAAAGCGCCGCTAGAAATCCTAGAGCCAGATAGTCAGGCACCTCAGCTTCTAGGAGGGTTTGACGATGAAGCTCTATATGACAGCCCAACAGAGGAAACGAAGGGACGTGATGGTCAGCCCCTGAGGATTTATAAGAAGAAGGGCCAGAAGAGAACCACCCGGCGAGTCAACATGAAGCCTACGAGGGCCAAACGGCCACAGGGCGCAATAGAGAACAACGCTGAGCGCGAGACCAACGAAGGTGATGAAAACGATGATGTGGTCCCCGAAACGCAATTCGATCCGAATAAACCTCTAGAAGGCCTACCGGAAGTCGATTCGGATTCCGACTTCAATGCTTCAGATGCAGAGGACGAGGCTCCCGAAGAGAAGGTACCTAAAAAGGCATCTAAGACAGATAAGGCGGCACCTAAGACAGAAAAGGAGGGCAAGGTCAAGAAAGTGGCTAGGAAAGTCAACGAACTTGCGCATGCGAACTTCAAGCGCTTAAAACTAAGGAATACAGGGTCTAAAGGTGGTCCTGGATTTGGTAGCCGGTTCCGTCGGCGCAGGTAGTCTTATAGGGCTGTATAATGAGTAATGAATATATGGGAGCGTTAACATAATGAATATGCATGCATCAATTCACCTCACTCACTTCTCAAAACTTCGTTCCCATTTTCTAGATAATAGCTCAACAATGTTGACTGGGGCGATGTGGTACTAATATTATTTTTATATTTCCAGTCAGTCTTCGCCCCACGCTCGCCGGTAGTCCTGTCGCGGAGAGGCAGCGGTAGGCGTTTACAACGCACCTATACCATGATTTAGTATATACATTCCGGTTATCACGGGAACTGCAACTGATGATACACTAGGCTTCTTGGCTAGCTCCTGCTAGTTGGCCGCGTGTTTTATCCCCTATTATAACCGAATTACTTCAAAGCGACTCTAGTGATATAATATCAGAGGTAAAGCCTGGGTAAGACAAGCTATGTTCATGTCATAATGGGGAAGTGCTACCTAGGGATTATGCATGATAGGTATGGCCTTCCTTCCTGAACCTTTATTTTCTTCTTTTTGGTCGTACTCACATGCGACAGCTAATGTTAAGGTTGCTCTACTCGGCGATTGCTCGAGAGTTCTCGGTTTCTTCAACGCCTGATTCTTCGGATTCTTTTGAACAACTGTAGGCTGGTCTTTACTGATTCCCAAGTTCACCCCTATTTAATTCATTTTCGAATTTATCACCAATAGAAACACATACCTCAATACGTGATCATAACCTTCGCCATCGTCATCATCATGGGTCAGGTAATCTTTCGTGCCGTAAGCAGACATTATGTCAACATACGCGACAAAACCAGCAACCTCATCTTTAGCCATCGCCTAGACCTCGTGCAACCGCCCTCTTTTGTCTCTATGGGAATGATGACTCTTCAAGACATCGTCCACCCGAACGAGAAGATAGAAAACAATGTCCCCGGAGGATCGGGGCTTTACGGTATGAGGCGCCATATTTTCTAAACAGCTAAGCCTTGCTTCTAGACGTTCGGATAGCTTACTATTGAAATAGCTACATTTGGTGCAAGACTTTTTGCTCCGGAGGGGGTCGGCTGCCTCATTATCACTGGACACGACTGTCCCTTTTCGCTGTACCAAACACTGAGTTCCTGGAATCTAAAGCTTGTTGCCCGGGTTGTGAAAAAACAGCGCTGTACGAAGGCGCGGATGTACTATCCATCAGACCCTCGTCACGGTATGTGCTTTAGTAAAAGGGCTACCTGGATGGCTATGACTAATGCCATCAGTGAGCGCCTTCTCTCTCCTACTTGAGCCCAGTGTCGGGCCTTTAGAGCCCACAATCGATCATCTGGATAGGACGATACTACTTGCTGCTTGCTCCTTTCATTTCTTAGCGCTCCCTTTCGAACTAGAAAAGCATGTGACGGACCTATTACAATTACGCCGACGCAGAAAACTCCTAGAGCGACCTTTGATTGTATGGGAGCCGGTATTCGATAAACACCGTTCAGACACCCTCTACAGTCTCCGCAAAGTGTTGCCAATGGTGGACATCTTCTCTCCAAGCTACCATGACCTACAGTCGTTCATTCCCGGCTCCGACGAAAAGAAAACACTCGACAAAAGATGGGTCGAGAGACAAGCCCGAGAATTGGCACGGAAAGGCATCGGCCCTGGGGGAAACGGTGTACTCGTGGTTCGCTGCGGCTTGCATGGCTGCTACTGCGTGCGGAATCGAGAGGTGATAGGCTGGGTGGGTTCATTCACCGACTTCAGAGTTGTCGAGAACACCGGCTCGAGCAGTGCCTTCTTAGGGGCTTTCACCATCGCCTTCCTACAAGGTATTCCCATTAAAACATGCTGCCAGCGTGGACATGTGGCAGCTAGCTTTGCACTTGAGCAATATGCTCCACCTACGATAACTCAGCACGCTCGTTTCCAGAAGCGTCATCGTCGACGCTTCGGGTATTCTCGTATTATTGAATTCAGTGAGCTCTGGAATGGCCTTGATCCTTGCCATCAGCTGCATCGACTTATAGTAAGGTCCACAGCGAAATAGACGAGGTGTTTGTCGGATACCCTAGTAGATGGGCGAACGACACATAGAGTATTTCTACCTAGCGCATAGCGTCATTGCTTGATAATTACAAGCATATAATCATAGCTTCGTCTTTGCAGTTAATAAAAGACGGTTATGAGATTTTTACTTGTGACTTATGTCGTTATAGTATTTGCCTCGTCTTTCCTACCTCATAATATTTTAGATCCGAATACCCCCTTTTTTCTAGCTATGTTTTCATCACCTGCAAGGGCTATATTTCAATCATGTAGAGCACACAACTCATAGCGCTAGAAAGAACTCAGGAATAAAAGGAGGTATAAGATGGAGAGTGTTGAATACTAGTGACTGATTCATGATCCTCAAAGTCGACTCGCGACTATTCTAATACCGACGACGTTCGAAATTTTCATGCCTTTCACCCCAAAACATCTACGACTTAGGAGCGCCCCTTGCTAGAATACTTAACGCATGGCATAAAGTTCATGCCTGGTTACTAGTATGATTGACATGTCAAATAGTAATTGAGTATCTCAACTTAATAAGCGGGCGAACATGAATTATAGGTGAGCCGTAATGCTAGTATTTACTAACAATCATTAGTTTAAACCAAATGCATGCCCTCCGGTATTCTATCCGGCAATTTCCCATTAGAAGCGCAATCGTGCCTCCGCGGTCAAGTCCAAGCGCACGCTGCGCATATCGTAAAATCGGTCGAGCCAGATGCAAATCAGGAATCCCAGAACGAACAA
>JAPESX010000260.1:0-22119 GCA_029590615.1 Nemania bipapillata | reverse complement strand
TTCTCAATTAGTGCTCTGTGTTCAATACTCTCCTGCCTAAATCAAAACCTGCTAGTTCACTGGGATCACGAAGTAATACCCCTAGCTACCAATTGAGAACCCTCGAATCAGCGTGCCTCGCATCAACGTCAGTAATTACAAATTCATTAAGACCCCAAACCCGAGAACGGATAGTTTTAGAACTTAGTTGTTTAGTGTGACACTTCAAACCTGAAATCATCAAGGGTACCCGATTAGTCTGTCCCCCTTCATAATCTCCTGGAAGTGACGCTGAACAGCCTCGAAGCGCATGGCCTTGCAGCTCTCGCTCTCGAGATGGTTGCATACTCCGGCTAGTGTCGTGAACTCTTTCTTGCAGACGGTGCGGTTGGGACAATGGTACAGTTTCTGCTGATCTGGCAATTGGCGGGAAAACATGCATGTTAGCAAAGAATTCACCTCGGGCACTATGTGATCATGATGATAAGACTGGAGGAGTAGATTATTTTGAGGAATGGGCCTTTTTTGCATGCGTTTCTATCAGTGGGTAGGCGGATATTGGCCGAGAGCTACTTACGAATAGGAGATTGTAGATGTTGGTTCAGCGACTGTAGGGAGTTGAACAGGCGGTGGCAGAAATAGCATTCAAAGTAGTCGCCATTCCATGTAAGCGAGCTAGCTTGGTAAGTCGTTGAACCTTCCCATCCGATAAGCTTCTTTGCGATTAGGCCGCTATCGTCTAAACGTCGGACGAGTTTGTACACCTCATCGCGGTTGAGGCGTGCTGCCTTTGGGCAAGATCCCGTCTCCAAGTGATGGGCGAGGCCTGCGGCTGTAGCGAACAGGGATTTGCAGCAAGGGCAACTGATGGATTTGCCCCGGTGGACTCGAGAGTTCAGGTGCTAGCGAGTAGCAGCGAGTTAGTATGTGGATCGAAACTGGGGCTCTATGAACAAGTGAAAGTTAGGGGGAGGGGGGAGGATAATAAGATTCGTTAGCGTGACAGTCCGGTCCGAGTATACATACCATCTTCATGTTGTTGGCACTCTGAAATCCCCGCTTGCACTCGGAGCACCAGAAGTGGAGTTCGGCCTCGTGTTTCTTGATCTCGTTTTGTGTTGGTTTTGTGACGGAGCAGCAGCTACATCGATACTTATAGTGATTCATTAGATACATATGCTGGGCCGCATCTGACTTGGTTTTGAAGACGAAGGAGCACTGATCACAACCAAACTGGAACGGAGACTCCTCGTGTCCGACCGCATTCATGTGCTGGTTGAGGGCTTGCCAGGACCCGAAAGTTCGGCCACAAGTATCGCAATCCCATGCCATGATGTTGATAGTACCTTAGCAGGGGAGATGTATGCAGGTGTGAGGAGGGGTTGTTGTTGTGTTTGGTTGGGTGTTTAGGTTTGAGGAGGGTGGGAGAGGAGATCCCGGCGAAGGCAAGTCTAGCAACCTTCTTATGTGACCACACAATGCTGGGTAGGTGCCTACTGAGGAAACATGCCTGCCCGGCATACTTCCCTGAACTTCGCCAAGGTTCAAAGTGCAGGGAAGGTACCAATGTAGTGGGGTACATGGTGCACGCAGAACCCGGGTGCCAGGTAGCCGGCACTGTACTAGTAGCTTAGTTCCCGGCACAGCATCCGGGGTGGACCCGCCGTGCCTAAAGGTTCTCCTATAGGCTATAGGTATTCCGTACATGTATGTTAGGTAGTTCTACGGGTCCACCTAGACTTGACACCTTTCACGGCTGGACCTCAGCACCCACCTACTTAGTTTTATTGCTGCTTCATCTCCCACCTAAAGTAGGTGGAGAAGAGAGCAGGGGAGGAACTTCAAGACGTACTGGAACAAATCTAACGACCTACCTACTTTTGAGGTCATACATTGTATGGTTTCTCGATTATCACCACTTATTTTAGTGTTTGTAACATAATTCTACAGGCGTAGATATACACTTAAGCAACGTTTAAAAAAAAACGATTAAAACAAGGGGTAATAATCGCAGGCCTACAGAATATATAATATACTACCTTAATAGTAGGTCAGGTTGCTTCCCGGTATAGGTTTATTTAAGTACAGGGTGCAATTTCCTCCCTGCTCTTCTGCCTAGGTATGTTCGCTGGGAGATTAGGTAGGTAAGCAGTAATAGAACTAAGTGGGGAGGTGTTAGGTCCAGCTGTGAAGTCTAGGTGGGCCCCGTCTACACCAATAAGTGCATAAATACATACCATCATCTCATAGCGATATTTTGACCACAACTTCCTAATACTAGATGCCTGGTTTAGGATATCCAACTGGCTTGGCGTGCCTTCTAGCATATTCATGTTGTCACGGATAAATGGAGCTTATATACCGTTATTGCCAATATCGCAATAACGGCGTCGTTTTTGTGACACATGTTCTTACCTATTTTCTTTGTCATCTTTCTACATCTTGCGGTCAATAGGAGGGCTGACTTTCGTAATGTAATTTGCAGATGATGGCTTAGTGGTGTTCTTAACCCTCCGATGTTTTTGCCTCCTTTGATATAAATTCATATTCTCATTAATGACAAAGGGAAATTTCTTTTTCAAATGAACGGAACTCCTTAACCTGGATACATAATAGGCTAAGGTGGGCTTCCACCCCCCTCAGACTCTCCGTGATACATATATGAATAGACCACCAATAAGTCCGTTTAGACATCTAATCTCTCGTCTGGCTCAAGCGGCAAAGGTTGAGAAGGATCCTCAGAGAACTGAGCTATGAGACCGCAGAGCTGGTCGCTGAGATAGTCGGCGTCGCTCGGATGAATTTTGTGGCTGGAAGCCGTAAGCTGGATCCAGAGTTCATCGCTAGAGGGATACGTAATAACATGGAAGCCGGAAGGAATACCGAGGTCTATAGTCGTCCATTGCGATATAGCGGCCGTGTTAGCCGAGCTACCGAGATCGATGTTGTTGTCTTGGTGGGTGAGGACGCTACCGAAGTCCGTGTCGGGAGACCATGACGTAGCCTCTGTTAGGATACTCTTGAAGTCCATGTTGGAGTAAGGCATGCTACGGGTGAATTGGCTCTGGACGTGGTTTAATAGGTCGATAACAGTCCATCCTTCCTGTATAGATACTCGGAAAGGAGATACGGTTATGCAAGGGCCAGAGATACGGTCGATATCGGTCAGCGGTGCGTCCCGTCCGTTGATAGTATGCCCAAAAACAACGTCCTTCCTCTTTGAAGCTCTGGACAGCACAATGGACCAAGCTGCCTTAACCAAGGACGCCATAGTGATCCCACATGGAGGTGTGGGTAGTGGAATCCTTCTCGGGGATCTTACAATAAATTCCCTATCTATATCGTTCTGAGGCGTAAACCCGAGCATCTCAATATTCGTCATCTGTGCTTCACGTAGATATTCCTTCCAGAATTCATGCATCTCATTGGAGTTCTGGCTCATCCGGTAGCGCAAGAATTGTGCGAAAGAAGGGGCGTCGGATTGCAGATGACTTCCATTGTATGCCGAGGTAAAATCGGTTGAAATGATGGGGAATGAGACACCATCGTACTGCGCATGGGTCATACGTATTACGAACACGTGATCCGAGCTTGATCGCGAAATCAGTACTGGCTGGAAATGGAGCGAGCCGAACGCGACCGGCGAGGAAGAATCCTCGGAGCATAGCTTCTCCGAGAATTCCCATACATCCTCGTCACAGTGAACCTGCTTCATATAAAATGCTGGGTCGCGCAATACAACTTGAAGAATTTCGTCGCGATAAGGGACGAAGATAGTTCGGAGTATGGCGTGCTTTCGAATTAGTGCATCACAGGCTGCTTCTAGGCGGAGTGGATCGACTTCGGTGCCCATATGAAGGCGACTGTAGGTCACATTCTTCCCCCTGAGCAAAGAAGTTTGGAGTTCGGTAGTAGGAAGGATGTCTTCGACATCGTGGGCTTTGTACGAGGGCACATTAGCTGCGAGGTACTTCTCAAAAAAGGCGCCAATATTGTTGATACCAAGAAGTAGCCCTGGGCGGTTTTCTTCTGCCGGAGTAGCCGATTCTAAGGCGGTCACAACGCGGGCTTGCTCGGAGAGGATAGGGTATCGGAATATCTGTGATACATGCAAGTGCAGTCCTTGGCGGCGGGCAACGCTTGAAAGCCGAATGGCAGCAATGGAGTCCCCTAGGTTCAAGAAATTGTCGTCTGCCCCGATGTCATCTTCGGAGATTTTGAATGTCTGAGCCCAGAGAGACACTAGTGTCTTTTCTTGAGGTGTTTTTGGCCGCCTTTTTGTGGTTTGGCTACCGGAAAATGTTTCAATTTCATCTTGTGACAGCTTAGCTGCCGCCTCTCTTAAAAGCCGTCGGTTGGCCTTGCCGGCGTGAGTGCGAGGAATTTCGGACAACGGGATGAACACGGCCGGAACCATATAACGGGGGATAGCACTGCTGATACTGTGAGTTGCAGCCCCCGCTTGAGCCAAGAATTCTCTGCTTGGGGCGTGGAAAAGCTCTTCGGTGGCACTACCAGATGATTCGACCATATTCGCGACGAATGCGATCAATATAGGAGAACCGCCATTGGGTGTCACTACTTCAGCAATCACATCGGTAGCATTGGGAAATGCGTTGCGCACGTGGTGTTCCACCTCGCCCAATTCAATTCGCTGCCCTCGTAGTTTTACTTGGTTGTCGACGCGTCCCAAGTAGCGAATGGTGCCATCGGTGTTATACTGAACAATATCTCCGCTGAAATAAACCTTTGAGTCTGGATGGCCCTTTCTAAATGGACGAAGCCAGGGGGGGTTAGTTGAGTATGCGGCGGCTGTTTTTTCTGCATCGCCAAGGTAACCCCGCGTAACAACTGCCCCTTCGATCACTAGCTCACCAGGAGCACCAATGGGTGCAAGACTAGAACGATCTGACGGCATAGTCACCCATCCGACGCCTGCAGTAACGTGGCCGATAGTACCTTGCTTCCAGCCGCTGTGGGGGAGTGAGCCGACAGCGCAAACCGTTGCCTCTGCAGGACCGTATGCGTTCAGCAAGTTCACTTTGGCGGCCCACGTATTAACATGCTCCTGGGTGACTGCCTCACCCCCAAGCATAAGAGTACGGATGCTTGGGATATTGTCTGGTTCTAAGAGGGCTAGGTACGCAGGAGTAAAAAGAGCCCAATTCACGTCATGCTTCTTGATGAAGGGGCTTACGTCGTTCATACGGTCGGCCTCACTCGGTATGCAAATACAGCCGCCGTTCACCAGAACGCCAAAAATCTCATAAATGCTTCCATCGAAGGCGTAGGATGAAAAATGAAGGCCACGAGTATTCTGGTCAAGATGAGATACAGGCGAAAACCCGCGAATACTGGACGTAAGATTGCCATGTTCCATTAGAATTCCTTTCGGTTGTCCAGTACTTCCTGATGTGAAGATGACGAAGGCGATGTCGGAAGTACTGACTTGGATGGCAGACAACGCTTCGGCTCTAGGCTGTTGGCCTTCAATAGGCACCGTCACGAGGGTAGTGCCCTCAAATGCCATAGACTTGCAGTGGGACGGGGAGGCCAAGGTAAGACTCGCCCCTGTGCGATTCAAGATATCTTGAATTCTCTCCCTGGGGTGTCCCGGATCGATATTGACACAAGCAGCTCCAATGCGGTGAAGCGCCGTCATAGCGATAACAACCCATTTGGACCGGTCAAAAAGTAACGGAACTAGCGACTTTGGTTGCACGCCAAGGGACAGCAATTGCTGGGCTAAGATAGCGGAGGCAGAATCTAACTCCCTGAAGGTCAGCTCTCCATCCCATGAGGATATTGCAGGAGCATCGGGCCGCTGAATGGCGTGGCGTAGAACTAATTCATGGAGACATGAATCGTCGGGCAATAGGGCCGTCGAGTTCCACGCCGCTAGTTGTTGTCTGTCTCCGGGAGCTAAAAGGTCGAGGTGGCGCAGCTGGATAGTTTTTGACTCGGGCTTGCTCTGCAAGAGCTCGATCTGTCGTAGGACGTGTTCAAACTGTTGAGTCATTCTCATAGCTTCTTCTGGTTCGAAAATATTCTTGTCATAATTGACGGTCACGATAATATCGCTATGACCTTGTGAAGGAAGATGGCATACAAGCACGAAAGCGTAGTTGGCAAAAGCGCCGTAATCTTCATGCTTAGTTCGCGCATCCCTAAGGAGCTGAGTGTCGGCGATGCTTGTTGGAGCCTGAATGACTAGATGGCATTGGAAATTGCAGGCTGTTGCTGCGTCTAGACTCAATTGACTTATATTCTGCATGCCGAAATGCTGGAATGGTATCCTGGCGACTGTTTTCTTTTGGACAGATGATAGAGTCTCCCAAACTGTATGGCCCTGAGGGACCTGGACACGCACGGGGAAGGTTGCGAAGGTCGGCCCAATCATGTCTTCTATGCCATCTACTGGGGCACTGCGCCCGTTCACTGTCAATCCATATAGGACATCTTCGCAATCCGTATAGCAAGACATCACAATAGCCCAGGCAAGTTGAATTGCTGTTGATGTGGTATAGTCAGCGGGCGGGTGCTCAATCGCGGATATGGTATGTGTAAGTGACGAGCTTGTATCCGGTATATATTGGGCCGATGGTAAAGCAGGGAAAATAGCGGCGCCGAGTCCTTCAAATTCAGATGCCCAGAAGGCACCAGCCCCTTCATTAGCAGTGAGTACGTATTCGATAAAACGATTGAATGGCTGTGAGGATATATATTGTTCATTATAAGCGGATTGAACTTGGCTCCATAGTCGTGGTAATGAACCTCCATCGTAGAGTGCATGGTGGAGAGTAAGGAGAAACTTTACCCCTTTTCCGGTGTGCTGGGTTAATCCGAAGTATACCAAATGGTCTCCCAGTCCCATTCTTAGTGCCTCGATGCGTGTTTCGTATGCTTGTTCATCATCAAAGGTTTGCCAGGACACTGGGTCGCGCACCACAACCTGAAGGCAGCCGAACGAGTCTGATTGGATAATACGGGTTCGTAGAATGACATTAGCGGCTACTGTCATATTCCATGCGGCGACAAACTTGTCCCTGTCAAGTTGTTCGGCCAACTCATACTCAAACGTGGCGATGTAGTGACCTGGACGCTTGGCGGCTAAGGCAATGAGGCCTTCCTGCAATGGCGTCGCAGGGTATACATCTTCAATGGAGCTGGTGGGTATGCCACATTGTGCTGCTGCAAGGTTGATAAGATCTTCTTTGCCAGCTTGATTGCTCATAAGAGAAAATGGAGGTATCGCCGATTGGGTAAATGAGGTTATTCGAATAGATGTAGCAGCTAGGCCAGCGAGTTTCGGGTGGTTGAAGATATCAGCCATTTTGATACTGAAACCTGCCTCGCGAGCCCTAGGAATCAGGGTCATCGCTAGGATGCTGTCGCCCCCTAAGCGGAACCAGTTGTCCTCTCTACCAATTTTGTCAACATGCAGGCCGAATATTTCAGCAAATAGGCGCTGGAACTGTCGTTCAGCTTCGTTAATGGGCGGGCTCTTTAACCCACTCATGGACATAGAGATTTCAATTTGCTCGCGTGTTAAACTGGCTGCTTTTAGCCTCACTGCTCGTCTATCTGTTTTACCAGACGTTGTAAGGGGAAGTCGAGAAAGAGGCAGGAATATGGTAGGGACCATAAAGACAGGGAGTAAGCTATCCAACTGCGACTTTGTCGCCATTATAGCATTTACAAAAGCGTCGTCGGGGACACCAAACATATCGGAGCTGTCTTGGCAAGATTTGGGTTTGGTGTTGAGTTCGATGAAAGCCATGAGCGTGGGTTGTCTGTCAGTTTCGGGGAATCTGATTACCTCGGCAACAACATTCTTTGCGTCGGGGAATCTTTCTCGTAGGTGGTATTCCACCTCCCCAAGCTCAACTCGCTGCCCACGGAGTTTTACTTGATCGTCTCGACGGCCTATATATCGCATGGACCCATCATCCACATATTGAACGAGATCACCTGTCCGGTAAAGCCTACCTGTGTCACCTTGTCGGAGGGCTTTTAGCCAAGCTGGGTACTGCAGGAACGACGCAGCAGTCTTAGCTGGCTCACCAATATATTCGCGACCGACAATAGGGCCTTCCACAAGCAATTCACCCACTGTGCCAACAGGAACCAGCTTCTCATAGTCGTCAGGGTTGGCAATCCAACACACAGCGCTGACTGGGAGTCCGACATTATTGGAGTCCTTCTCATCCTCCAAGTGGGGGTTAATAGTGGTTAGGATAGCACATTCGGCTGGGCCGTAGATGTTCAACAAGTGAACAGTAGGCCTCCACTTTATGATCTCGGCTGGAGCAATGGCTTCTCCGCCAAATACAAGTGTCTTAATGCAGGGCACAGTGGCGGGGTCGATTATTCGGGTAACAGACGGCGTCAGGCAGGCCCAGTTAGCCTGTAAGTCGTTGACGGCAGCGAGCAAATTGGACTGTCGCTGTTCGTCAGATGGGACACCTGCGTTATATCAAGTCAGTGATAAATTTTAAAACTGAGATCTGTATACCGCACATGGCTATACAGAGTCGGAAACAGCACAATAGTTATTTCGGCACCTAGACCACGATGCAAGGTGTGAAAGAAATGAGAGAGNTAGCTTACAAACAACGCCTCCAGCTAGGAGAGTTAGGAGCATATCNANNGCGATACTGACGTCCCAAGTGTATGATGCAAACTGTAGAACCCTCGAAGTGTGGTCTAGGAATAGACCAATGCGGCTTGCTTCTGCGCTGGTACACCATGAGGCATGGGTGTGAAGACAGCCCTTGGGTCGGCCTGTTGATCCAGACGTAAAGACGCCATACATTGGACTATCGGGTGTTGTAGGTGAGACCAATGGAAGATCTGGGTCGGTTTCCCATCCATACTGGTCATCACTAATTGTAACGACGCGAATGCCGAACTGAGTAGCGGTAGGCGCATGAGTTTCCGAGGATATGACTACGGAAGCCTTGACATCCTGACAAATATCTCTTAGGCGTTGAATAGGATGAGAAGGATCCATCAAAACGAAGGCGCCACCGGCTTTTAGGATAGCAAGGATAGCAACAATAGTCCATTTTGATTTTTCGAAATAGACCGGAACAAAGACTTCAGTGCCAACACTACAGTTTTGGGCTAGGTGTGTTGCTAGCTGGTTCGCCTTGGAATCAAGTTCGCCGTACGTTAGCTGGCCATCCCAAGCATGTATAGCAGGCGCATTTGGTCTGCTCGAATTGCGTCCTTTTATGAGTTCATGGGCGCAGCAGTTGATGCGGGGAGGAATACGTCCATTCCATTCTAAGACTTGTTCTCTGCTTCCAGGGCCGAACAAATTAAGGTCGCCTACAGGCTGGGAAGTTTTGGACGTAATTTCCGAGATAGCCTGAGTCAAAGTATCTAAAACAATAGTCGCCTGGGGCTCGGTGATGGAAGTTGTCCAATAGCGCAGGGCTATTTCGATGGCATCGTCTGCGATCCACACGTTGAGTGTGATGTCATACTGCTATTTGTTAGCATGTATACGGGGTAAATAGCAATGGCTTGGCTCATACTTCGGTTGGATCTTCTCCTTTTATGGGCTCAATTTGGATCGACGTAGTCTCCGTTGCACCCATGGTCATTCCACCTCTCTGGCAAGAAACAATCGTGTTGAAAAGTGGGAGATCCGGAAGATTCAACGAACGCTTGATATCTGCCAAGGAAAGGTGTTGGTGTTTAGTACTTTGCAAATAGTCGTGTTGTGTGCGTTGAAGCAATTGCGTCAATGGGGTATCCTCGGAGAACTGAGTTCTGCAAACCAGCATGTTGATAAAGGGACCAACCGCGTTCTCAACTCCATTAAGCGGGATCTCACGGCCCGTGGTAAGGTACCCAAAGCAGACATCATCTGACCCGGTGTATGCTCGGAGAACGAGGCTCCAAGCTAGTTGGAAGATATTGGAGATCGTCAGCTCGCCTGTCTTGCATAGATCACGTAGCTTGGCGTCACGACTTAGTTGTACGTAAGCTTCCCGAAATTGTCGAGTTGTGTTCTCAACATGCGGCGTCGGGAACAGACAGGCGTTGCTTCCGGCTAAATACTGTTGCCAGTAGTCCTTAGAAACTTCTACTGGGAGAGACTGGATATACTTGATATAGTCGCTATACAAGAACCCAGGACTGGTCGGCAGAGAATTATCATAGGCCAGAAGTATATCTCGTACCAGGATTTGTAGCGAGGTGCCGTCGAGTAAAGCATGGTTAATTTCAAGAAGACAGAACAGTTCTCCAGCAACAGAATTGCAGAGCGTGAGATGATAGGGCGGTGAACCTTTTATCGGCACGCTCGAGACTTGGCTCTCAAGCGTTTGTACTGGGTTGGTAACCGGGGACAGGACTGTAATCAGATTGTCTGAAACATCATGCAAGACAACTTGATCCATATAGCTAGTTTGGGATTGACCTGTGACAAAGCATGTTCGTAACATAGGATGCTTTTGGGCCACTATTCGCCATGCCTGGGCAAACCTAGCAGTAGTTACTTCATATCCATTTGAAGTGACCTTCCATAGAAACCGATTCTCATAAAAGAACGCTGCTTTTGATTGACTGAGAAGCATGCCATTCTGGATTGGCGAGCAGGGGTAACAATCTTCTATGTCAGAAGTAGATAGTCCACTCTCGGGGAGAGTCTCGCTAATGAACCGGTCTAACGTCGGGTAAGTGAAGGGAACGAGCGGAAAGTCGGCAAGAGTATAGGATCGCACGAGCGCTGGTAGGGTTCTAGCGAGGTCATAGAGAGATTTTTCGTAATTGGAAATCCACTTGTCTACTGGACGAGTTTCAGCGGCAAGTTTGTTGTAGAAGAAACTAAGTCGCAGCCGATTACAAACTGGCATTGCAACGACGTCGAATATGGCGAAGCGTGGGGAGTCGTCCGCGACATCTAAAACGCCATGTTGGAAGTCATCAACCATTGAGAATAGGCTGTCTGATCGCTCGAGTTGCTGGTACAGACCTGTGAAGTTAAAAATAATCTCGAGCGGTCCGGCACATTGAAAAGCAGCACGGCCCTTAGAATTCAAGTAGCGAGAGGAAAAGTACGCAAATCCATTGTCGCGTAGGTTGCGGCGACGATCCTTAGTTTGACGTAAGATATCCAACTCGTTATAGGAGTCGATATATGTACCAGACATTGTCGTGAACCAGCCTACTGTATTGACAATATTAATGTCCGGGTCCCATACTTCTCGACCATGGCCCTCCGAGAAAAGCGCTGGTGGCTGCGGGCGATCTTTAAAGGTGAGCATAAATGAATAGAGCAGGGCAGCCTGCAATAGTTCAACGGGCCGAGTATCGTATGCGGAGTTAGCGGGTCCAAGTAGTGATCGCGTTATCTCTTCACTGAGGATGAACTCTTTCTCAACTGCATCTTGAACGAGATTGCTTCGGCCGGCGAGACCCCAGTAGTCCAGGTTAGGTGGAGGGATACTACCAGTGAACGAACTTTCAGGGTCAAGGCTTCTAGCAGCGTAGTCGGTCTGGAGGCGGCACCATTCTTGGAAAGGTATTGAAGGTTGAGAGGTGATAGATCCTAGTGTTAAAAGCTCCTCCATGTCCTTGATAATGGTTCGCCACGATACGAGATCCACTACTAAGTGATGTGCAACCATGAATAGGAATTGATTACCAGAGGTGGTACTCATCAGTTCAACGGCAAATACAGGGCCATTCTGAGGGTTTATTGATTTGTGGCTAGCTGTAATAATATTCTTAGATTCGTCCAAAGATGATATATGATGCTCCTGGTACCGAAAACTCCTGTCAACGACACTTGAAATAGATTGGTACCATGAATCGGCCGCTGAGCGATTGTTCTGTAATTTTTTAAATCGTGCCCTGAGCATATGGTGATGTGATACAAGCTCTTCAATGGCTGCATACAAGAGCGCTGGATCTATCGGCCTATTCGCACGGAGGAGGAAGCTTTGGTTGAAGTGATTAACACAATCTGGAGCCGAGTCGAAGAACATTTGTTGTATTGGTGACAGTATGAATGAGGTTCCTGTCGGGACCTCTGTAACTGGAATAACTGCTTGCGCTGCAGCCACGTGCTCACTAATCATAGCAATAGTCTTGTACCGGAAAATATCGGATATGTTTACACGTAGCTGCTGGCTGGCGCAGTGTGTCACTACTTGAATTGCGGATATCGAGTCGCCACCGAGTCGCATAAAGCTATCGTCCATTCCGATGTGCTCTGGAACTAGGTTTAAGACCTTGGACCAAGCCGCTTGGAGCTTTCGCTGTGTATCGTTGGACGGTTGGGTCTTCGTCGCCATAGGTGCTCTATATGAGATAATTTCATCTTGTGACAGCCTGGCAACGTATTGTCGTAGTAGGAGGCGGTCAACTTTGCCACCCAGGGTGACTGGTATTCGCCGTAGGGGTAGGTAAAGTGTTGGGACCATGTAGCTTGGTAGCCGTTTGTTCAAGGCATGCTCAGCTTCATGTGCTTCTAATAGGAACTTGGCAGAAGGCGGAGCTAATACGTCCGTGGATTTCGTGGGCTTATCTACCCTAGTGTATATCATGGCAACTAGGAACGGTTTGCAAGATTTGGCCTCTGGAACCACTAGTTCTACCACGACGTCAGTGGAGCCGGGATAGCACTGTCGTATGTGATGTTCAACCTCGCCTAATTCGAGGCGTTGTCCCCTGACCTTCACCTGGGTGTCCTTTCTGGAGACGTAGTGAAGTGTACCATCTGCGTTATACTTGACGAGATCACCTGTCTTGTAAACTGGGGACGACTGTTCGTTGAACGTTTTTTAACCAAGAAGGTGGCTCGATAAACACGGCCGCAGTTTTCGCAGGTTCGCCGATATAGCCTCGAGCAACAAGCGGACCCTCTAGCAGAAGTTCACCAACAGCACCAATTGGTAGTAATCGCTTATGGTTAGTCGGGTCTACAATCCAGGGTCTGCAGCCAAACGTCGTTCCAAGGTTTCTTCCGATCATTCCTGATGTGACTCGCTTGGTCCCACTACAAATGACGGTACACTCGCTTGGGCCGTACACGAGGTATAAATCGACCTTATCCCGCCAAATATTCAGTTCTTTCTCTGAAATTAATTCCCCGCCAAGTATCATGACCTTTATTGATGGGAAACTGTCGGGGTCCAAAATTCGCGCCATTGAAGGTGTCATGAATACCCAATTGGCTTGCGAACGAGAGACAGCCTCGGAAAGTGACTGCTTTCGCTCTCCATCAGAGGGCACGGAGATGCAACCACCGTTCAAAAGAGTTGTAAGATTTTCGGCAATACACATATCAAAGGCGTATGAGGTTAATTGCAGGACGCGAGAATCCTGGTTAATCCGCATGACCGCACTATGCTCTCTAGCAGCTGTAGCGAAGGCAGAATGAGAAATCTGTGCCCCTTTTGGCGTGCCAGTGGAGCCTGAGGTAAATATAGCGTAGAGAATATTGTCTGGCGATGTACTATGCAGTTCGCCAGATTCGACGTTTGTCCATGCTCGATGTTGGTCACCCACCGTTACTATATGCTGTGCAAAGGTACGGGCGATGGCAGTTTGCCCCTCAGATGCTACGACTATCGAAGCCCCTGTAGTTTGATAAATATCTTGTAAGCGCTGTGAAGGTTGCGACGCGTCCAATAAGACAAATGCCGATCCCGTTTTCATGACTGCGAGCATGGCGATAGTAGTCCACCGAGATTTCTCGAAGAGGATAGGTATAAATATATCCGGGCCCACGGCGTACTGTGTAAGGTGTAAAGCGAGTTTGAAGCTTAGCTCATCGACCTCTTTATATGTGAATTTCCCGTCCCACGAATCGACGGCCAGGGAGTTGGGTTGGGCTAGGCACCGTTGGTGTATGCCGTCGTGGGTAAGGGTTAACTCGGGGGTTGGTAAAGGGCCACTCCAGTTATGCAATACTTTGCGGCTATGCTCACCAACCACCTCGATGGCGCTGATAGCTGCCTCAGGCTTGGCAAGTATTTCGCGAACAGTTTGGGAAAGGGCATCGGCAACACCGTGGGCAATATTCTTCGGCATGAAAGATTGCCAATATATAAGAGTTATAGCTGTGCGCTCAGAGCCGACGATAATGTGAACTGCGATGTCATACTACGTTGGACAACATTAGTGCGCTAAATTAGCATTTTAAAGGGTACTTGGGCTGATACTTACCTCCGAAGGGTCTTTCCCACCAATAACTTCGAGCTGCAAAGATGAGCGGCCTGCCTTGCCAGAACCATCGACGTTCTGGAGTGACATGGCCGTGTTGAAGAGTGCTCCACCGCTGGGTAGTTCCGTAGCGTGGAGGATGTCGGCGAGTGGGTAATGTTGGTGTCTTAGGCTATCAAGGAATGAGTTCTGGTTTTCACGGAGTGTTTCTAGGACAGGCTGCGACTCAGAAAAGTCCATCCTACAAACAAGCATGTTGATGAATGGGCCCATGGCCTCTTGAACATGCGGGATTTGTACATCACGGCCTGCTGAAAGGTATCCGAAACAAACATTATTAGAATTGAGGTATGATTTCAACACAATTCCCCACGCTACTTGGCACACATTTGATATTGTCAAATTATGCTCGCCGCAGAATTGCCGTAGCATCGAGCTATCGCCAACGTCGATCTCAATAGATTGTAGAGTATTCTCCGTGAGTTGCGTGTCAGGTGCACTGCTTGCTGGGAAATGGCAAGAGGTTACACCGTTAAGGTAGTTCTTCCAGTATTCGCCATGCAATTCTGCCGATTGCGTGCTAAGGTAGGAGATGTAGTCGGAATAAGGCGGTCCAGCACACAGCGGAAGCGTATCCCAATACGCGCATTCAAGCTCATGCAATATGTTTTGCTTAGTCATCCCATCATACAATGCGTGGCTTATCTCAAGGCCACACAAGACGTCACCGGCTAGTGTTTGGCCGATTGAAAACCTATAAGGGAGCTTCCCGGTGTCAAAGGCAAATCCTGTTTGTTGAGAAAGTGTCGAAAGCAGGTCCTTTTCTTCCTCTGGTGTCATGACTATGACGTCGGCCGCGATATTCTTGAGAACCACTTGATCCACGAAGTTGTCTTGGGAAATACTGTCGACAAACACCGTTCGGAAGATTGGATGACGTATTACTATCCTTCGCCATGCCGAAATGACTCGGTCAATATCGACGGAGGAGTCCTCGCTCGACTTTATCTTCCATATGATGTGAGTTTGGTAATGATGAGGCTCTTTAGCTTGGCTTAGAAGTATTCCCCGTTGGATGGGAGAACACGGATAGGCATCCTCGACATTGATAGCTTGTATACCATTTCGTGCCAAGGACTCTGTCGCAAATTTCTGTAACGTGTCGTAGGTTAGGGGGAGCAGTGGAAAATCCGCCAACGTGAAGGTTAGTGGTTGTGATAGCAGTAAACTGGCCATTTCTATTAGAGACTGCTCACAATTGGCAATCCATTCCGTAATAGGGCGATATTCACCCGCGTGCTTGTTGAAGTGGAAACTAAACTGAAGGCAATTACTATTTAACTCCACCACAATGTCGATGACGGAGAAACGAGCCAATTCCTCGGACGCGTCGGATACGGAAGTCGGCGGCCTAGTCGTCATTTGGAATAGTGAGTCGGACCGTTCAAGCTGCTGGTAAGCCCCGACGAAGTTGAACGTAACTTCTTTAAGATCTTTGAAGTTGAATGAGTCCCGAGACTTGGGGTGTAAAGAAGAAGCGAAATGTTCCCAGCCGTTACTAGGTACAGTTCGGAACTTGTCCTTCGTACGTGCAATGGTATCAATGATGGTGCATTTATCTATTGAAATAGACAGCGGCCACATGGTTGTAAACCAACCAACACTCCTAGACAAATCAATCCGTGAATCCCACGATTCTCGACCGTGTCCTTCGTTCCATAACGGCGGAGGCAGGCGATCTCTGAACGTTTGAGCGAAGGAATGAATCACAGCCGCTTGAAACAATTCCACAGGCTTTGACTGCATGGCATCGTTTGCAGCCCCCATCAGGGTTGTTGTAGTTTGCTCACTTAGGGTAAAACTAGCATGTAGACTATCCTTCACCAAGTTCGACTTCCCGTCTATACCCCAGTAGTTATTAGGGTGCCGTAGCAGCTGAGTATCTAGTCTTGCATATTCGGGGTCAAGATTAGCTGTGGCATACTCTCTCTGCAACGTACACCAGGTTTGGAAGGGCAATGGAGCGGCCAAAGGTGGGGAGCCTTCACTTAGATAATTCTCTAGGTCTCCTAGTATGATTCGCCAAGACACCAGATCCGTAACTAAGTGATGTGCGACGATGAACAGATATTGTTCACTGCCAGCAACAGTGATCATGTCAGCTACTATGATAGGGCCCCGTTGCAGATTAACTGCTAACTGGCTCTCGGAAAGGATCGGATCAGCTGAGGCAAGTGTTTCAATAGTATGTGCTCGGTAACGATAACTAGCAGAAACATCTGACGTGATAGTTTGCCTCCACTCCCCGTGCTGATTTTGGGAAAATCGGGCTCGCAGCATAGAGTGTTGCTGCACAATTTTATGAAGAGCACTGTCTAGCCGGTGCGCATCAATGGACCTGGTAATGCGAAGGAAGAAGCTCTGGTTGAAATGGTAATTGCCTTGAGGCGAGGCATTGAAGTATATCTTTTGGATTGGCGTAAGCTCAAANTGGTGTATTCACCCTTTCTGGGGGGTAATTGGAGGCATATGATTTCTGCAAGATAGACGAGAGTTGTGAGATGGTCTTGTAGCGAAAGATGTCGGCCACCGTTAGAGTGATGTCATATGCACCACATTGTGAGATTACTTGCATAGCTGCTATTGAATCTCCTCCCATGCGGAAGAAATTGCTATGCAAACCCACAGACTCAAGATCTTTATTCAACACGCGTGCCCACACTTTCTGGAGTAAGAGCTCGTTCGCGGTAGTGGGCTTTTCGTTAGAATTGGTGGAATTAGTGTACTGCTCTAATTGTTGGGGGGGAAGGCGAGCCGCCATTGTGCGAAGCTTCTCACGGTCCAGCTTCCCGTTTTCGGTGAGTGGAATGTACCGGAGAGGGAGATATATCACTGGGATCATGTAAGCCGGCAGGTATTTGCTGATATGGGCCTCCATGAGTTGAGCTTGTTTAGAAAAGTCCAGACTGGGTTTCTCGAACAACGACTCGGGTGTGTTGTTTAGTATCATCGCTTCCCCTGCCTGCGACTCCCAATCGCCACTATACACGAAGGCGACGAGCATTGCCCGTCGATCATCGTTTTCTGGCTTCAAAATTTCCACAACAACATCATGAATATTGGGAAAAGAGGTGCGGAGGTGTGACTCGACTTCACCAAGTTCAATTCTGTTGCCCCTCAGCTTCACCTGTAGATCCTTCCTACTAACAAACTGAATTTCGCCATTATCGGTATAACGCACGAGATCGCCGGTCTTGTAAATGTGACGAGTAGAACCCCCCCGCAAGTCAATCAACCACGGAGGCGGGTCAATGAAGGCGTCTGCTGTCTTCTCGGGGCTATTCCAGTAACCCAGACCAACAATGGGCCCCTCTATTAACAGCTCGCCAATAGCGCCGGCAGGGACAAGTTGATTTGGATCGTTAGGATTCACAATCCACCCACTACTGCCGATGCAGCGTCCTAACGTCCGGCCGTCAATAATCTCCTCGTTGACAGGCTGCACGGATGAAATGATAGTGCATTCGGTCGGCCCGTACGCAAGGATTAGATTAACACGGCTGCGCCACAAATTAAGCTCTTTTTCGGTGATAGCCTCCCCTCCCATGGCAACTGTTCGTATCGTCTTACAAGCAGATGGATCAAGTGCCCTTGCCACGGCCGGGGTCAAGAACATCCAATTTGCCTCAAAGGCAGACACGGATTTTGGAATATTATCCCTCTCGGTGTCCGATGGGATACAGATGCAAGCCCCCATGATCAAGGACGTGATATGCTCTAAGACGGCTGCGTCAAACGCGTAGGAAGCAAATTGTAAAACTCGGGAGCAGGGATCTATGAGAAAGGCGTTACCGTGAGAGACTGCGCTTGTTGCTAATGCCTCATGCGAAATCATTACTCCCTTCGGTTTCCCGGTAGACCCAGAGGTAAAAATAAGATACGCAATGTCTTTATTACCCCTAGTAACGTCTTGCTTCGGTTGTGAGTCTTGATGCCCCCAGGTAAGAACCTGTTCATCGACCACCAAAATGTGCGGACAAAGCTGGACTGCCAGCTCCCTCTTGCATTCCGATGTCAACACAAGGGGTGCATCAGCGTCCTTGCAGATTTCCTGAAGTCTCGCGATCGGATGAGAGGAGTCTAATAGTATAAACGCGCCGCCAGTCTTCAACACTGCAAGTAGAGCGACGGGTGTCCACCGTGACCTGTTAAAGCACAGAGGGACGAGTTTGTTCGGCCCAAAGTCACGACGCCTCAGTTCCGCGGCGACAATACTGGACAGTTTCTCAATTTCTTCGTACGTAAATCTCCCATCCCATGCATCAACAGCTATCGCCATAGGTCGGGCTAAACACTGTTCTTGAATGAGTTTATCGGCGCGTTGATCTATAGCTGGCGCCTCATGCTTATTGTACTCGCCAACTCGGCGTTTACTCAACGCTCCAAAAAGGCTGATATCCCTAACCTTTTGGTGCATTTCTGACATGATGCTAAGCACGGCCTTTTGAAATGCATCGGCAACATTTTCGACCTGTTCCTCAGAAATGAAACCGGCGCTATATTCCCATGCGACGTCGATTGTATGTTCCAGTATTCCAATGTTCAAGACAATATCGTACTAGAATTAATAAGTCATTATGATATCAGAACCGAGGGACGTCTACCAGGAGCTATAGCACTCACCTCTGTCTCATTTATTCCCTTAAAATCCTCGAATAGGAGTGCATTTTGATCGCCACACCCTTCAATTTCCGTCTGAACAGACATGACAGTGTTGAAAAGCTCTGATGCTAAAGCTTTCGAGGTTCTAATTTTATCTGCGATAGGAAGATGTTGATGTACTAAGCTTTCAATATAGTTCGTTTGGTTGTTTTGTAGCAAGCTCAAAATCGGCTCATCTGCTCCCATGATTGTGTGGTAGATATGCATATTAATAATTGGACCAACCGTATCATCGATATCGACAATAGGGACGTCTCTTCCAGACGTCATGTATCCAAAACATACCGATTCTGAGTTGGCATACAGTCTTAGCACTAGAGCCCAAGCGAGCTGGAAAATGCTAGACGGTGTCAATTCATGTTGGGAGCAAAAGTCTCGTAAGCCTTGGCCAAATGACAGAGTGGAGCTGAAGAGTTTCGTGGCGTCTTTGGGTGCCGGGCGTGGTGGTGATGATGGAAACATGCATGGTTCAACTGACATGAGGTACTGCTCCCAGTAAGACTTGGCTTCGTCTATAGGGCAGGTGCCAATGTATTCTACATAATCCCGATACGCTCGTCGAGGTGTTACGTCCAATTTATTCTCGTATGCTAGACTTAGGTCGCGCAAGAACAGCTGCCGGGAATACCCATCAACAATAGCGTGGTTGATCTCTAGTAGACACTCGACATAACCAGTTGGTGATGCACAGATTGCTAGACGGTGTGGCGGACTCAAAGGGTGTATGTGAAATTTATGCTTTTTTAGTTCTCTCTCTGGGTCGTCACTGACAGGCAAAATCACTGACATGCCGGATGGTGCCGTTTTCAGCACTAGCTGATCAAAGTGTCCATTTCGGCCCGGGTTCTCGTAAAGCACAGTACGGAGAAGGGGGTGTCTACGCAAGACTTTCTGCCAAGCCTCTTCAAGTCTCTCCGGGTGTACCTGAGAACCGTTGCTTGACTTCACGGACCAGAAGAATCTATCCATGTATCGTTCCGGGCCCTTAGCCTGCGAGAGCATAATGCCATTTTGGATTGGAGAACACTTGTAAGCATCCTCGATTTCTAGTGATTCGGCTGCCAGACGCGAAATGACGTCTTGGTGAAAGGTTTCCATCTCAAGGGAGGAGTAATCTAATCGTGGAAACTCGGGCATGGTAGACAGCGGCTCCTTTCTAGTAAGAATCACAGATGCTGACTGAAGGCAGCGCTGTGTCTCTTCAATCAAGTCTCGAATGGACGAGTGGTGATGTCGCATGTGCCGATTGTAAATGAACTTATAGGACAGCTGTGAACCATGAACCTCAGCCAGCACATCGATCAAGGAAAATCGTGTCATTTCGGGAGCGATCTGGCGGATTTCTCCAGTTATGAAGACAAATGGCTCTAGTAAAGACGTTGTGTCCGCCACAAAGCCTGGGTGATAGTTGAATAGAATCTCTAGCGGTTCAGACTCCTGGAATTGAGCAGTGTCGTCAGAGTGATAATAGCGAGAGGTAAAGTGTGCCCACCCGTTGTCCTTCACACTTCTACGGGCATCTTTCGTTTTTCGAACAATCTCCAAGAGACTGTCACCGGGCAGAACACATACATCGGCCGGCCACATGGTCGTGAACCAGCCGATAGTCCCTGATGGATCCACGTTGGAGTCCCATGGTTCCCTACCGTGGCCCTCACTAAAGACCGCAGGAACGGGTCGATCTGAGAATACACGGGCAAAGGCTTGTAAAAGCGTCGCATGTAGAATCTCTACCGGTTGTGTCCTAAGTGCATCATTGGCATTCCCAAGGAGAGCCTGGGTCTCTTGCTCGCCTAGCACAAAACCACCTTCGATTGTGTCTTCCCAGCGATTATTGCGGAGATCAAATTCCCAATATCCTACCGGTATGCTTGGGGCGTCGCTAGGCAAGATATTGCTAGGGTGAAGGTTTTTTGCTGCATATTTCGCCTGTAATCGGGTCCAAGTTTGAAAGGAGAGAGACGGTGGCACTGGTGTTTGTTGGCCTGTGAGTAGGGCTTCCATGTCCGATATGAGTATTTCCCAAGAAACAATGTCAACAACAAGATGATGAGCAGTGAGGGAAAGGTACTGCTGGTTCTCTGTGGTACTATGAAACATATGACAAATAAAAAGGGGCCCATGTTGGATATCTAAGCCCTCCTGGTCGGATTGAAGTGAAGGGGTCGCTTCATCGCGGCTTTTAATCCTACTTTCGCGATAGGAGTAACTTCCGTCAGTGTCGTCTGTAATCATTTGCTTCCATTGGCCTCGAGATATTTCGATAAAGCGGGCACGAAACATAGAGTGATTTTCGACGATCCAGCGGATGGCTCTTTGGATTGTCATAGACGACACCGGTTTGGAAAGCCGGAATGATAGATTGTGGTTAAAATGGCCGTGATGTGAACCGGCGGTGAGAAAAAACATTTGCTGTATGGGTGATAATTCAAATAGGGAATTTAACGGCTCGGGAGATAGCGTAGGTTTTAAATGCATATGCTCAGTCCTTAGACTCATCTGAGCGATAGTCTTTCCCCGGAACAGAGCTCCAACCGATGTTCTTAATCCGGCAGCGGTACATTGAGCGACAACCCGCATAGCTTGAATCGAATCACCTCCCAGTCTCATCCAATTATCGTCAACACCAATAGAACTCGCCTCCATGTTCAATACACGTGCCCAGATCCGTTGTAGCGTCCTCTCGATGCTTGTTGATGGTGAACGCTTGGTGACCTTAGCCTCAGCGGAGTACTCGTGGATTTGGTCGAGAGAGAACAAGCCGCAAGCTTCACGAATCTGTCGGCGGTCCAATTTCCCACTTCTCGACAGAGGGAGCCGATTCAGGGGAATAAATGCCCTAGGGATCATATAAGATGGGATCGAGTTGGAAAGCTTAAGTCTCGCCTCATGTGCCCTTTCGCAGAAGGATTGTGTCGGCACGTGGAAGAGGCCCTCTGCACTATCTGCAGTTTCTTCGCGTACAAGGATGCATGCGACTAGGAAGGGCGCCCTTCCTTCGTCGGGCGGCACTACAACTTCTGCAACAACATCAGCAATCGTGGGGAAAGACTTACTTACATGATATTCAACCTCTCCAAGCTCTATGCGCTGGCCTCTGAGTTTAGTCTGTCCTTCTATCCGGCCGAAAAAGCGGATTGTACCGTCCATATTATACTGAACGAGATCGCCGCTCTTATAAAGGCGCCCTTCAGTGCCCTTCGACCTGAATCCCAACAACCAGGGAGGCGTTTC
>JAPESX010000026.1:0-38631 GCA_029590615.1 Nemania bipapillata | reverse complement strand
AGCGGGAAAGGCAACGAAAGATCGACGGTCCCCCAGGCCGCTGCCGAGTCCCGCTCCAAGCAATTACATATATAGATGTGGGCATCTACATGTACGTGGGCACAATCTCTGGCGGTCTTAAACCGTGGTTCGTTCCTCTGCTGTGCGCCTATATCTGTAGGTACCCAACATGAGGTCACGAGGGGGGGAGTTCGATAGTTTGTCATTTTTGTGACCTGAGAGGCTGGCCGTCCTACCTAGCGATAGTACGTGCCTAAGTAGGCTGGCTGGTTGGCCGCTATGTAACGATCAGCAGATGTTGCACTGGGAACCTGTTACCCAGGACTCCCCCAGCCATTCATTTCCTTACAAGTAGCCAGCGTCGCATCACGTCGCTAAAGCAACGACCGACACGTCGCTGCGAGTCCCGGGGTCTGGTATTCTGTACAGATGCGAGATTGATTGGCCCGCCCCGACTGCCCAGTGCACGGGTCGTATATTGGACCGGTAAGATCGCTCGTTCTAGCCGGGACGATCGACCTATGCACTAAAGGACTTGCCTTAGCCATTCATTATCTAAGGTCTCTCAGAGGATGTATACACCTATACCAAGGTACCGAATATATTAACTCGTTCACGGGTGGGAACCTCGCTAGGATTAGGGCCCCTGCTAGGAAAGGTATAGGTATATGTAAACCGTGCCTTATCTTATCTGACCCTGATAGATAAGATAAGGGGCCTCTCAAGCTACTGCCCAAGCCTTCCTTTCTCTCCTCTGTATATACAGACTCCAAAACTAAACGATTTATCTATATCCTGTTGTAATATTTATTAGTCTTATATAAACAATACTATGATTACAAGTTTGATTTTACAAGCCTCTATTCAGCATATACCTACCATGACGGAGGAAAAACCACGTCCTTAATATGCTGTCACACCTACCGCTGGTCTTACAGCTAATTAGGGACAACCCACTCTCTATCACACACATACCATCATGCGCAGCATGCTAATTGGTTTCCAAACATAAATAAATTCTTGAACTAGTTTCTAATGAAAATATTCAATTTCTAAATTATACACCGGCATCCCATTACGTCATCCTTAACTAGGGCCGTGACTTTTATAGGCGGCAGCGAGAGAGATATCAGTCGCCTTCTAGAAGCTTGCAATGCTTCCGGTTATTTAGATCCGGGGAGGGAGATCCAGCATCTAGGAAGCCCATCTTTTTCCACTCCCGCACATAATGGCGCACAAGGCCCATTTGAATTGGCCCCTGAGCCGTCAAAGTTGGAGAGTGCTCCTTCGCCCTGCTGATATCTAGAATCATCCCACCACACGACATGTGTCGGAAGTTGTGTTCAAAGAAGTTCACCAGTCGTTGAGCTGGATTCTTGTCATCGGCACCAAGTGGTGATTGCTTGACTGTCCGAAGCCACTCTGCGAATGGCAATATTTTCCCAGGGGGAATTCCCAGCTCTTCAGCTATGATGTCGATTGTTTCATCCCACGGCTGACTAAATGGATTGTCTATATGATAGACTAATCGCTGCGCCTGCTCAGCCATAGCCAGGTCCGCGATTGTGCCTGCCACGATATCCACTGGTATCCAATGTAAATCTCCATCCAATCGTGGTAACATCCGCAGTGTCTGGGAAGACCGTACTAGGAAGGCAAGGTGCTCTATTGGATTCCAGATTCCGGTTGTACTTGACCCTGAGATTTGGCCTGGTCGAATGACTGATGCTCGGAATCGGTCAGGATGCTGATTTAGCGTTATCTCAAGGAGCCGCTCACATGCCCACTTTGCTTGACAGTACCCTAGCGGTAAAGAAGAGGAAATGTTTACACTCTCCTCAGGCACTGTGATGCTGGTTGATGGATGGAGACCAACAACACCTATAGAGGATATGAATTGGAAACATACAAGCGCTCTATCACCTCTTGATCGAATACTGTTCGAGATGTCAGTAGCGAGGTCAATCATTCGACGCATTGATTGAAACTGCGGTTCAAAACCCCGTAAAGGTCGGCTCGCACTCATTGGCCATGCATTGTGGACGATATGAGTACCTCTCGCTTTGAGTGACTCATACTCTGTGATCGAAAGACCAAGACGTAGTTGAGTTATATCTGCTACAAGGACTTGTATTTTTGCCCTTGCTTCTCGTGATAGCGTTATGCCGCGTGAATTGAATGCTTCTTGTTGGGTTTTCATGGCTGGAGAGTCGGCCTTTCTTCGATTGAGGCATATAACTTGACTCACGCTCTGAAGTTCTGAGAAGTGGGCTGCCAGATGGGACCCCAAGCTTCCTGTTGCTCCTGTAATAATCACATGATGACCACTGTGATCTCCATGGCGAGGGTTATCAAAGACTTCTCCTTCGTTATATGATCTTTGCCCTGTCGTCATGTAGCCAGCTGAATACTTTGACACATATCCCATCGCTTCTTCTTCCGAAGATATACGATTGGCATCGCCGCAGAGCGACTCACGGGGTCGCGGTGCTTCCAAAGTTGTTGGCTGCACTTGTTTTGGTCCGGATGCCAACCCCATTATAACTCGTTGGATGCTATTCTCCGTAAGGTCGCCATCCGTCCAATCTACATAATCAAATCCAGCAACATGGAGCACGGTCTGCCATTTCTCTGCGGACACGATTGCATGTGATCGGTTGTCTGAGAAACGCCACCACCCATCTAGGATACCAAACACGATATCTACAAACGGCAAACTTTTGGTCATCTCTGTAAGCAGGACCATTCCATCAGGACGGAGTGCAGTGCGAATATGAGAGGCAGACTCTACGAGATTTGCCGTTGCGTGAACTGCATTGCTAGCAATTATAATGTGTTGGGTACCCCTAAGTGATTCGGATGGTAGCTGTTCAATGTCGTAAGTTGCGAAGTGCATGAAAGGATACCGACCTCCGAAATTGCGTCGAGCGTGTGACACCATTGAAGGCGATAGATCTGTTACTGTGTACTCAACTGGGATGTTCAGAGTGGCAAGAAAAGGTGCTAGCACGTTCGTTGTCCCCCCTGTTCCGGCGCCAACCTCAAGGATACGCAATGGCTTTTGGAAATCTCTTGGTAGACTCCTGATCGCATGCCTTATTATGTCTCTAATCTGCTCATAAAAGATGCGGTTGAATGGGAGATCACAGTAGAGGCCGCGAAGAAGATCCCAACCTTCAGATGTACCAAACAGAATCTGGACTGCATCTTTTTCGCCATTAATCACACTAGTTAACCTCTTACCTGCATAAAAGGTCAATCTATGTGCCTGGGCCCATTGGTCTTTTGATTCAGCAATCTCACGGAAAATATCATCACTGGATTGCCGTGGGGTATCGATAGTGGTGCGCTTGAAATTCACTCCATCGGAGTCGATAAGCCGTGCATCGTTCTCGAGGAACCTATAAAGCCAATTGACAAGGCGACTATGTCGAGGTTGATGCTTGATAGGCTCGATAACATGACCTGCAGTGATCTTTGCGAGTGAGCATCCTAACCCCTCAAAAGCCTCGACAACTAGCGCAACACAGAGGCGACTTGATTGAAATAGCGCCAAAGCTTCCGAATTATCTAGCTTGCTACTCTTTATTCGTTCGTCGGTTGATTGTTTGACAAACAAAAACGCCTCCAAGACATTGGCGTGAGGTAGTTGCATCTCGATGTTCGGAAGAACATCATCGGCCACAATAACGCAATGATCAGTGATCGTATTATTTTCGCAGTATGAATCATATGATTCAGTATTGTGAAGGGCCTGGGATATCTCGGTCTCGACAAAGTCTTCTGGAATACCGTTGGAGAAGCCTCTGAGTACATGTGAAGTTTCTTTCCTTTCCACGTCGCTATCTTGTATCGAACTAGATATAATGGTTGAAATCCGCGACAATAAGTCCCCGAAAGTGACAACTTCGAACAGGCTGTCGGAGATACCCAACCTGCACTTGAGTCCTGTCTCAATCTCACGGGCAAGATCGATAGCACCTAAGGAGTCGATACCTAAGTCGGCGAGATTCGTATTCTCTTCGATATCAGCACAATCTACCCCTGAAACACTAGCTACAGCGTTTTTGATGTGATTGAGATCTAGGCCTGATTGTTTTCTGTATTGTGGTGTCGTAAGTTCGTTATCATCGGGCCATGTGTGGCTACTCGCCTTTTTATTATGATTACTTGTACCATCAAGGAGCGACGAACTATCAGTAAGCGTTTCTAGAACCCTACTAAGGGATGTCTTGGTAATACGCGTGTACCTTATTCCCAGCATTATCTCATGCAACTGGCCGTCTGAGGCGTCGAAGACAAATACATCTGCGAGGCTAACTCTGTCGGATTGACGGTAGTGTTTTGCCCAGACGTGCCATATGCCCGAGTCCTGTCGACGAAGCTGACCTCTCTTGAACTTTGGTGTACTCATAAGTAATTCACAACCCGTAGCGAGGAAGGCTGTGCTATCCCCAGGCTCGCGATGACTTAAGCAATTGACCCAAATGCCGGGGACTTGACTAAACGAATCAAGAAGGGGCACATCATCAAGCCATGTGCCTTCCGCACCTTCGACGTGGGATTTAGGGCTAGTTACGATCCCAAAAGACTCATCTTGTCTCCCTGAGACTTTTCGAACGCCCTGGTATAAGTCCCCATAGTCGACAACATCTGCTAGGGAGCGATATGAGCTGCGTCCCTGAAGACCAGAATCAACTTCTCCGTCGCTTGAGAGCACATTAAGGAGCTGACTGTAATCCACAAGCCTTTCGTATCTTTCGAAATTGGTCGCTCCATCTTCCGAGTAGAGCTCTAGCTTTCCATGAACACAGATCCTTATGTCTTCTGGCTGAAATGAGCCGGGCACTTGATTAGCTGGCGTGGTAATTATCCGCCACGCCCAGGATCTGCGGTATTGGCCGTCAGTGGCCTGAAGTTCTAGCCAGACTGTCTGAGAAGCGTTGATACAAAGAGGGCTTTCGTTGTGCATGTCGCGTATGATAGGGTGGAGCGTTCCGCCGCATAGGCTAACGGTGTCATCTTGAAGGCTGAGAGCGGCTTCGATCGCTATACTATATTGCAATGTGGCCGAGCAAATGGGGGCAGTCTGAAGAGCTATATGGCTTAAAATAAGTGACTTATATGGTAGCGAGTCACCGTTGATCTTAAACCATGCGTGCCGCTTCTCGACATCCTGGTAGCCCATAAACCCCCAAATTTTAGATAACCTTTCGGAATCTGATACCTCAATCTTTGCTGTCAATGAAGGCAACTGTTTGAAGTCTAACCAATGTCGCGTCTTTTCGAACTGATAGGGTGGGAGAAGTAAGGGAAAGTGTTCCACAGTCGCCTGTATGCCATGGTGCGGCCAATAAGTCACCCTTAACCCTTCTCTCCAGAGGGAAAGAGTAGCTTCGGTGAGTCGCCCAATACCGCCTTCGCCCGTGAGATCAACTGGTTGAAAATGTGACTTAGATGTTGTTGCTACTGCTCGACGAGCTATTGATGTGACACCAGATCCAGATCCAGCCTCGAGCCAAATAGCGGAAGGGAAATCTTCAGCCAGCCTTCGGACAGCATGATGAAAGAAAACAGGATAACGCATATGATTAGCGACGAACTCGGCTGTGAGCGAAGCCATAAAATTCGACGCTGTTTCAGTTGGCCTTTCTATCTTGATAATTGGGTCTCGAAACGTTAGACCCATTCCTATCACCCGTAGTTGAGGAAGCAGTGGCTCTACAAGATCTGAATGAAACGCATTCGTAACATTTAGTCTTTTGATTTTGATCGACTTATATTTAGGTTTTGTTGATAAAAGGTTGTCGAGGCAGTTCATCGATAATGAAGATCCAGCAAGTGTAAAGCTTCGCGGCCCATTATAACAGGCAACAGAGACTTTGGTGCCCGCTTCTAAGTTCCGATTGGTGTCCTCTACTAAATGGTTCACCAGGTCTGATTCGCCATCAACTGCTATCATAACCCCGGAATCTGAGCCCCAGGACTCCATCACAAGCCTAGCACGCGCGGCAACTAGCTTTATGGCGTCTTCCAGACTTAGTACATGGGCGAGGCAGAGCGCTGTAATCTCGCCGAAACTATGGCCGATGAGTGCTTGAACAGGCGTACCACAATCCATCCAACACTTGCCACAGGCATACTGCAGTGAAAATAACATTGTGTGAAGTATGACGTGATCTTTTGCAGGAAGCTCTGAAAAAATTGCAGGATAAATGCTTTCTAGTCCTAAAGATTGGATTATGGCATCACACCGATCTAAATAGCGGCGGATTATGGGGGCCTCTTCATATAGAGTGCGGCTAAGATGAATTGATGTGGAATTTTGCCCACCAAAGCATAGAATTGCTGGTCGTACAGGAGGTGCTTCAATGGCACACTCAGTCGCAGCTGGTGCAAGATGTTCAACCAGACCTGCAATAGAGTTGCACTGGAATATGAGAGAACGGGATAATGTGCGATCCGACTGGCGATTTATGTTAAAAGATAAATCAGCCAAGGACACTTGATTTGATAAAGATCCTATGAAATTGATGAGTTTGGAGCAATAGGCAGCGATGCTTCGCCGGTCAAATCCAGCTATCCAGAAAGGCAAAGCCGAATTCCCATGTATCACTGCTGATGATCCTGGTGACCAGGCCAACGGTCTAGTTACGACAAGCGCAGCATTCGAACCACTAGCGCCGTAATTGTTTATTAGTGCTGCTTTATTCAACTGCTTCCAGGGCTGCTCGTGGGTTGGTATCTTTATCATATCTGAATGCAAGGGATGAATGTGATGGCTCAGCCTCGAGTGACTTGGCTGACGGGGTATGAAACTCTCTTGCATCATCACAAGAACCTTGATTAGAGAAACTAGCCCTGCGCAGCTCTCTGTGTGGCCGACCAGGCCTTTCACGGATCCCACAAAAAGCGGTTCGCTTCGTTGGCCAAAAGCAGCGCTGATACTTTCGTACTCTGCTGAATCACCCACCCGTGTGCCAGTCCCCTGAAGTGTATAGTATTAGCTTCATAGTGGATACCTATTTAAAATTATACCTACATGCGCTTCAACCACTGTAATGTCTCGTGGTTCTAACCCCGAGCGATAGATGACATCGTTGAACAACCGAGTCAGGGAGGGTACATTAGGAACGAAGAGAGGTGTGCAGTTATCGTTTTGGTAAACGGCAGTACTGTAACAGCATGGCGAATTGTTAACGAAATATTAATACAGGAAACTGCAAGTGATTAGGAGAAAAATAGGAGTGGGTTGAACAAACCTTGCAATCCGGCCGAGTATCTGGTTTCCATCCGCCATGGCTGCCGCCATAGGCTTCAAGAAAACGCAGGCAATGCCTTCTCCACGGCAGTATCCGTCTGCATTGTCATCAAATGGTTTACATTGGCCACTCGGGCTAAGGAATGATGCAGCAGCAAGATTCTGGAACCAAGTCTCATCACCGATAGTATTAACTCCTCCACATAGAGCCGCGCTGCACTCTCCGGAGGCCAGAGCTTGAACTGCTGCATGAATTGCAACAGCGGAGCCGGAGCACGCCGTGTCAAAAGTCATCGAAGGGCCTGTCCATCCAAAAAAATGCGACACTCGACCCGAAAGAAATCCCCTCAGTAGGCCAGTCACTGTAAATGCACTAGCAGAATGGCAGGCCGCGTTCTGGTGGTAATCAGTCGCACAGGCGCCTATGTACACACCGATATGTCTGTCACAGCTCGTATTTGCTGGTATGTTAAAATACCCCGACTGCGCTACGGCCTGATATGAACTCTGTAGTAATAATCTCTGCTGGGGATCCATGGCCGCGCTTTCGCGTGGGGTCCGGTGAAAAAATTTATGGTCGAAGGCATCGACATCATCGAGAAAGTTCCCAAACCATCTGGATTTAGTACCGGCCTCAGGACTTCTCCAGGACGCATTGCCAAGTGGAACCCGTTCATTGGGAACTTCCTGGTGCTGGGATTGACTGCTGCGCAAAAGCGTTGAGAATTCCCCAAGGTCATTGGCACCCGCAACTTTAATGGACATCCCTACAACAGCAATGTCTCGATCCAACGCCTCGAATTTGCCAGTATGAACGTTTTCGAGTGTGCTTGAAGTGTTGCGGCAGCGGCTACAAGCAACATTGGCCCCCAGAAGGAGTGTCTCATCAGAGTTCTTGGCCGAGTGGGCTATTGGTCCAAGTTTTCGCGCCAAAGAAGGGGGAATGCATGAGCCGGTACTACTTGAGAGAGACATCATATCCTCTACTTTCATATATGGCTGGCAAACTATATTTGCAATGCTACCATACCAGTCGCACTGTTGCACTAGGATAGCTTGCAAAGCGTACTCGTGCAACCTTTCACGATAAAGAGGTACACCGGTACCTATGTTGCCATAAGTTGGCAGAGAGAGATTTGTTGCATCCGGAAATGTGAGTTCAGGGTTATCATTGCAGAGACGGACTAGCATGTCGACATTCCTCGCGTTACGGCCTGAGTGGAAGCAGCCCCTTAGTCCTGTTGGCACAACTGGGATACCAGCATCTCGTAGTTTGCCGACTAGGCTTGGGGCGGTGAGAGTTGATGATGTAACAGTTGACCGGTTTTCGTCATAGCGCACAGAGATATACGCCTCGGGAAACTCTGATAAAATGCTGAGAAGTTTTGTCTCCTGCTCTCTATTGCGCCATGCTACGGCGAAGGACTCAGAGTCGCCGTCTGGGGAATATTGGGCTGTCATGTCCACTACAGCACCTATGACCATAGCTAGTCGTACCGCCACAGCCGCATATCGCTGCCACTCCTGCAAACATGACGCACTAGAGACAGTGAATGCAGATAGGAGGCCTTCGCAGAATCCAAGTGTTGCTATCTTCTTCGACTTGACCAGAATTGCATGAGCATCGACATCGTGGGTAAAACAGCGTTTTAAATACCGTTGATAATTTTGGAAGTGCGTCAGAATTGTGAGGGGTGCAAGGACAATATTATGTGTATTCAGCGGCTCTGTTACTGGAACCCCTTCTACAACCCATGAGTATAGGCCCTTCAACAATTCCTCTGCAGGATAAGAGCGTGGACTTGGGAACGCTGACAATACAATATTGCAGATACGTGGCAGGTCAGAGAGAGTCTCGTTAACCCATTCTTGACTTTTAAATGACGTTCCCAGTTCCGCGATAGCTTCATAGTCAAAAGATGTAATCTGAGGCCCAAATAACAGGAGAGAGGTTGGGGCGTCCTCAGAAAGAGTGTTTGAGGTCTTCATTGCGCTTCAATGCCGATCTATACTGTCTGCACAGGTTCCAAGTGAGGTTGCTTGACTGACTGTGTACTTGGATAGGGAGTTTGGTAAGGCATCAACTACTGAGGCGTCACATCTAAAATATTATTCCTTGAGACAGTAGCCACAAGATTTCGACTATTTAATTCGGGTTATGTGTATTACTGGTATAGCTTGTATCTGGTACATGGTTCCACAAATGGCTGGCAGGTATAAAGAAAGTCCGGCCGGAATGACTGTTGTTATTACTACTGATGGGTTGATTAGCTCTATCTTAGGAGTGCAGCCTTGTATTAGCTAGCTCGTATCGATACATAAATGTCAGAAGTAGAGGAGACGCAATAATAGCAGGCATCGATATAGGTCGTATTCGAGGCGTACATCAATAATAACCCCCTTACCTCTAAAAGCTGTAGAATAGTTATTAGGTTATGTACACAATAGGCCCTATGTAGTAATATAGTGAACATTAATATTTGGCCCCGATGGGACAGAAAGAACAATGGAAGGAAGACTGCAGTTTATACTCGATACTCCCCTAAAGATAATCTCAAGTACGGTGATGTGTGTAATTAATTACAATACCTATCTTTCCCATAATTGTGATGTGGCTACAGTCAGTACACTATTTGAATATTCTTAGGTATTTCCATATAGAGAGTAGTTTGTATATGCCTAGTGAACTACCACGTGATATGGACTTCGAGATACAGCACGTTTATCCCAAATTACTGCTCTCGAGACGGCTTTCAAACTTGAGTTTCACATCCTCTACCATCCTACTCACGTTGAAGTCCCATATAACTCTCTGTCGCTTCAGAAGCTCCTCCTTGCACAGAGCTGGGTCCACGCCAGTAGGAGGGAAGGACCACTCGTAGATGTCTCCCGTCTCTCTCGAGCTACGCACAAGCCATTGCGTCCTTGTRTACCTCGTGTCATTGAATGCATTTAGGGCTGCGACTATTGCAGGAGCCTTGGGCTGTGTCGGCGGCAACGCTTTCACCTTTCCTAACACTACAGCTAACGCCAGTGCATCTTCCACGCCAAAACCAGCACCAGCTCCATGGTGTGGTGCGCAGGCATGTGCTGCATCGCCGGCGAGGCAGACACGCCCTTGGGAGTACCATGGTGCCGGATTATCGGCCGTATCGAATATACCCCAAGCTGGAAGGTCCCTCGGCATTAGCTTAACCAGTTCACGAACTGTTGGGCTCCAGGTAGCAAAATGTGACGTGATCTGACTTCTTTGGCCGTCAAAAGACATTCTTGGCAGACCATCCTGGTTAACGTGTGCCCAAGGCTTGCTATCCGAAAGAAAAATAACGATATTCAGCATCGTATGGTGTGCGATGGGATAAGTGAGAATATGGGCGGATGGGCCCATTAGCAAACAGTGATTATGTGCTTTGTGTGAGCCAAGTACGCCTTCGGCATCTGCCATAGGGATAACAGCACGATAGCATATTTTGTTTGTAAATGATGGCTGGCAAGCTTGGGGCTTTGAGGTGGAGAAGAGCTGTCTTCGAACACAGGAGCGGATGCCATCGCAGGCAATAAGCAAATCGGCGGCAGCTGTGGCACCGTCTTGGAAATTCAGGATCACTTCGTTGGACGAGTCAGAATCAATATAACCTATTAGTTCTTTATTGAAATGAACGACGTTAGGCGGGAGGGCCTTAGACATTTCATCAAGAAATTGAGATCGTAAGCAGCTCCACCAAGCCATATTTGTGTTAGGGAGCTGGAAGAGTAAGTGGAGTTTAGGATCCAGAATGGTCCTATCATTTGTGTGACTGACTACTTGGTCGTGGTGGCTGGCCTGGTTGTATCCATCCCAGTAGTTATCACAGGACTGCTGGTTCTCGTTGCCAACTTGTTTGAGGGATGCGATGATTGCGGGACTGAGTTGAGTCATGCATTCCCTGGCAACAGCAGTAAATGAAAATCCAGCGCTAATCTCCTGGAATCCAGAGCCTCGTTCATACACCGCAGTATGGATTCCACGACGAACAAGTCCAAGGGCCAAAGCTATACCAACAAAGCCACCCCCTACTATAGCTACTGATAGCTCGGTATGTTGCCCGGTCGTAGTGCTATCAGATTTGACATGATCTTGATGATGGGTTAACATGTTTTCTACTAGGGTTGTCAGCCTGTTAGTTCTCCCACGTGTTTTGCAGGGGTATAGAATGAAGATGGGATTTTTACGGCAGTGATATTTCAGTGTATGTTTTTTTTCGTTCCTGTAGCTTTCTACAATGTAGCTCTAGTCTGTGCTACAGCCTGATCTGAGTTTACTTGGGTTTGTGCATGAGGAATGCACATGACATACAATATTACCACGGAGTATCGATAACAGGAGCGTCGGCTTACCGGAGTTTCTATGCTGCTTATATGCAGCCCGGAGTCTGAATTTACTGTACATCGGGGTTTGCTTTATACAGTCTTCCTCTTCCTACTGGATACCAAACAAGGCTTCTACATATTTGATGATCTGCAGTACTGCGAGCGAAAACAACAGGGGGCTTGGCAGGCTAATATATTGCTTCATTGGGTTAGCGTACAATTTGAAATGGTTCTCTGGATCATCGCTCATGAATTAACATCTAAGGAAAGTGATCTTTCTAGAAATCTAGGAGGTGACACTCGTCAGGTAGTCAAGGGAGAGATGTCTACCTTGACATCTCGGATCATGCCTCCTGGTGGGGATGGTACGTATGACTCGTCAAAAATAGTACGAAGCCATGCAATTGCCCTCCCGTTTCCATTCTCAATCTCAGAAACATGGCCCCCAACAGTATTTCGCTCGTACGTGATATCCGCACCAGCTGCGCAGAATCTCTCCACAAGGGCATCTGTCTGACTGATTGGGCAGAATTGGTCCCCAATGGCCTTGTATAGAAACATAGGCATGGTAGGTATTCCATGTCGCCCCAAATGCCCCTCCAAATTGAACACTTTCTGCAGCACTGGGGCCTGAAGGTCTGCCGCCCCTCCTACAAAGTAGGAATAAATGTCCTTCATCGCGTAGAGGCGAAGCGAGTCATTAACGTTTATATCCCTGGCTCTGTAAAACTCATCTATCACGTCAGGGCGTAGTCGACTGCGAAGATACGCTGCTGCCTCAGGATACTGTGTCGTTGTGCCGATCAAGCCGCCTACTACGGACGCAGCAATAGGGCTAGAGTTTACTCGGTCCATGTTTGCGGTCAAGTCATCAAAAAGGCCGCCTAATGCCGTGCCAGAAATTTGAAGCTCGGGGGCGTATTGCAGCTGCAGCTCACTAGCCGCCTCAGTAGCGATGCTACCGCCACTGTAACCCCACATGGCCGTCGTCATGTTGGAGGCACCAGTGAGACGGACCAAATTGTGAACTGCCCGGATAGAGTCAAGCGTTGCACGACCAGCTTGCAAGGTAGCTCCAAAGGCAGCAGTTGGACCTTCGAAGTCAGGGGTATTGACTATCCATCCTTGTGCCAGCAGTTTAGTTAGGAATGAAGTATCAGCTTCGATCCCGAGATCGGTGTTCGGTACAGACTGTCGGTTATGTAGCCCATAAGAAGGACTGGAGTCAAGATTCACTGTATTGTACGCGAATTGGTAAGAGAGCAAGGCACTCTTCCCCTGTGGCGATACAAAAAACGATCTTGGGACCAACAATGTAGTTACTGCCCAGGATGCCTGATAGCGTGAATCGTTTGTTCGGAAGAGAATATTATAGCTGGCCGACATATTGCCCACTAGTGCAGAGAGATTACCAGGAGTAGGGCGGATTCGCAGTATAGTGCCGGGTTGTGTGTTCTCGAACCCATCTGGAGCACTGTACCAGGGGTCTTCACTGGGAGGTAGAGGCTGGGGTATGGTCGCGGCATCTTCAGGACGATGAAGGCCGAACAACCAGCTTAGTGGACGCATGCTTCCATGAGCTGACGGTGACTCAAGACTCTCGCGCGTCTCCGTATAATCAATTGATTGGGCTGGTGTCGCTGGCACATGGCGTTGTGCTTTAGATTGATTAGCCCTTCACATTCAGCACAATGAACAGAGCAAAGGTAGATACCATACAAGCCATTCTAAATCAAGAGGTTCTTATTTGTTTCGTGCACACAAGAATGTCTAACAATTTTGTGGATATGCCTATTCCTCAGCACGTCCAGAATAACAGGTGAGAGATTTGGGGTAGCTGGTGGGTCGGCATGGTATTTTTTATATAGAAAAATTATTTGTATCGCCGGAGTTAACAAACTACCGATATCAGGGGCTTGCCAACTGATGAGACTTGTTTGTCCTACCTGTAAGAAATAACGACAAAGGCAAGGGATGTATTTTTCTGCAGACCAAGCAGGCTCGCTCGCTGTGCATTTGCTTTTTCCAACTCACTGACACCAGTCACACCACTATATTTAGTTATAGGACGGTATAGCCGGGTTTAGAGGTGGCCACCCAGCATAAAGACGCCCGAAATTACATGATATATCAGAAAAAAGGTATGAATATAGAAAGAAGTGCGCAATATGGCTTAGAAATATTTTCTAGCTAAGTTTTATCTGTCATAAACGAGGTTAGGCTAGATTAGGAAGTTTTCCGGACTTAAGGTGCTGTAGAACTACTTCGTAATTGATACTTGGAAATTGGGTTTGCACTTTCTACATAACTCCGATAGCCATTATAAAACAATGGTTAACCGTGACACGGCCTCAGTCTCGTTAGGAATAGATATACTATACCCCATTTCGAAGTCATGTAGTGGGACATCCCTCAACAAGCAGAATCTACACCTTATCTTGCATTCACAGCTTATACGTTCATACAAATCATAACGATGGACAACCAAGAAGAGTACTATAAATTTCAAGATGCCATAACGCAGATTCCGTCCCTCAATTTCTACTCCCATTCTGTCCTGGCCTTTGAGACGCCGTCGACAGTATCTCGAGAAGCCATTGTCGCTGCTCTCCAATCAGCATTCGACGATCTTTGTTCACAGATACCCTGGCTAGCAGGCCAAGTTGTCACGCTAGACGCAGCACCTGGAACCTCAGGCTTCATCAAATCGTCCCCCTGGCCTCAGTCAAGTCCTTTGAATACTGTATCTCGCGCTGACAGAGATGAATTCTTGCCATCCCTCCGCTCGCTCTTAACGTCCCGTGGCCCGCGAGGTAGCCTAGCGCCTCATGGTCTTGTGCCTTTTCCAGGCCTACCAGAGCCACATGGTTTGGAACTAGCACCAGTCATGGCAATACGTACTGTATTCATCATTGGTGGTGTTTTGATTGTGCTAAGCACCCACCATAATATGATCGACGGTATTGGCCATATCAAAGTTTGGGATCATATAGCTACCTTGATGAGTGGTGGCCGACTCTCTGATGAGGCTATTAATAGCGCCAACGCTGATCGAGCACGGGTCATACCATTGCTTCGACCTGGAATGCCTGTAAAGGATTACTCACATCTCATCCGTCCTACACCCTGGCCTTTTACCTTTACAACCCCGACCGAGTGGCGCCTATTCATCATACCAGGTTCAGCGATTGCCCAAATAAAACGGCTCTCGACTACAAATGACGAAGGGGATGAAGAGCATTTAAATCGTCAATTCATCTCATCAGATGACGCGCTATCTGCTTTTATATGGCAGCGCATCTGTGCTGTCCGACTGAGATCAGGTAGAGTGGAAGCTTATAAGGTGTCTAAGTTTGGGAGGGCGGTAAGCGGCCGAGAAGCCATGGGCCTATCGGATCTCTACCTGGGGCATATGATCTTACATGCGGCCACGCGACTGCCAATTAGACAAGTGGCGTGCAGCCCGCTGGCAGAACTTGCGAAGGAGCTTAGACGGGATGTTGACGAGGCAAGAACAGCATGGAGCGTGAGGAGCTATGCAACATTCATAGCTGGCGTAAGGGATAAGTCGAAGATACTATATGGGGGACTTACCAATCCCGAAACAGACCTTGGCATAACTTCACTCTTGCCTCGTTCTAAGAAGCCCCCCATACATTTAGGGATACTGGGCGATTGCAGGCTGAATAGGCGACCAGAAGGGGGCCCGATACCAGGGTGCATATACATCTTTCCCTCGGAGCGCGTTGGAGAGGCGCAGATCTATATGTGCTTGACCAGAGCTGATTTTGAGGGACTGGAAAAAGATGACGAATGGAAAAGGTACTTGGAACCTACTGGGACAAGTCTTGGCAAGCCCAAACTATGAGCTTCACTCTAGTAAGTCAGTATATTTACTTATCTTACAACGTGTGAGTCATAATGACTCACATAGGCGCAACGTCTTTGCCAATCATGAATGAAGTTTTCCAGCCTTGTCTGAGTATGCAGGATTACCTAGAATTCGGCTAAGGCAGAATGCCGAGACGGAGCCTCTCGATACATATTACACCAATCAGTGAGGGGTTAGCAATTGAGTTAACCCAAGTAATTAGGTTTCTATAAGCCACGCCTAGATGATCGCTTACATGGTGCAGTGCTTCATATAGGTAGTAATTGTAAGCCATGACCGCTACGGACGTCCGTACTTTTTAAAAGGGACCTGCATATGACTGGAGAGCAGTAGTTCAAATTCAGCCCCAGGCTCTAGGTTTCGCTGCATAAAAGCTGCTGCTGCGTCGTTAGGGGGGTATGCGCGTAGTTGTGCATATATATCAAGTTTGACATTTGTGGCCTAACTAGGAATCGAGGGGATTACTGCAGATACCTATCAAAGGATTTACATAGGCGTTGTGACTGGACTGCATGTTATGCAGTAGACATATGGGGGCCAAGGTGATGGACCGCTTCGTAGCGGTGCATTCAGTGGCGCAGTGATAGAGCATATGGGTCTACAGGATCATAGAGGGTAGCACAGCGTTAAACACCAGAAAGATACTCCTCACGAGGCTGCCATATAAATTGTACGTAGGTAGATCGATAAAGGTCTTTCATCAAAAAGCCCCTGCCAGTACAGGCTTTTATCTAGAACCACGCTAGGTGGTCTTTGTGATGCTGCGGACCTGTAGGAGGATGAACGGGGCTGTTGGGAATACCTGGCCCACTTCTCTGCTCTGCAGAGGTAGTAGGCTTGTTTGTTGGCTGGGGCTCATGCGGGATGGAGCGGGATGGAGCGGGATGCTGCCGGATGCTGCCGGATAACAGCAGAAGCGTTTTAGCGCAGGAACGATGGACAGTGTATGTATAAGGCCTACGCTTTCATAGTGGCTGGTTGCTAGATAGATAATACCTTTTACGGCAGCAATTGCTACTCTATTGTCTTACGAATGCTGCTGATAATTTTCTGCCACATGCTCTCCACTGGGAGCCATGAGCATACCAGTCTGACCACCATCATGGACCCTGTCGCGCTGCTAGGGCGGGATCGGCTGCCAGCTCTAGGAGCACCGGCATATTATCTAGATGCATGGAACTTAACATTTAGTCAAGTAGGTTACCAACAGCGACCATGCGTCGTATTATGGATTAGTATACTTAGTTATAGTAGGAGGACGTTCAACTGTATGTACCGCGACTGTTACACACATTGAAACATAAAATGGGGGATTATGCAATTCAACGTAGGGCTCTAGGAGCCTACTCCGATTTAAATGAGTTAGCAGACGCCGAATCTCTTCCCGTTCTTACCGCAGCGTTGGGTGGTTTTCTTAACCTAGCTCTAACCAGCGCGCGATGACTTCCGTTGAGAGACAACAGCCTGGGATCGCTTGCGAAAACTGCAGAAGAAAGAAGAGTCGTTGCGACCGTGGACGACCGATATGCGGCAATTGTAAGTCGAATGGCACATGGGTTGGAATGAATACGTACATGCTCACCACCAATACGACCAGGTATCTTAATTGGTGTCGACTGTATCTTTAAAGACAATCGCCGACAGAGGGGACCCAAGAAGGGGCAGCTCCAGGCTTTGAGATCCAGGCTCGGTTAGCAGACCCGCTGTTTACATTGACAGGTATTAGAACTGACAAGTCCTCCAGCGACCCTTGAGCAGCATCTTGGCCATCAACCCACAGACCGGAGTTCGGAGGGGCCAAGTCCGCACGATGATAGGGTCTTGGGTAGCGACGGGTCAGAACTGCCAGAAAACAACGATGGTAGCGACGATGGCATACTATTCTTCAAGGATAATAAATCCGCCGAAGACGAGAGCATTCAACTATCAATGCTGCACACAAGTCAGAACCTCGGCGGGTTAGATACATTCATTCCTGCAGACTTATTTTCATCGGAAACCAGCGCCAATGAGACCAATCTGACGGCGCCATCGCAGGCGGCCAATAGCTTTCCGGACCTAGGCTGGCCAGACTGGGGAGACTGGGATCCAGCTTCTGCATCCGACTCTGCTTCAATCTCAGTAGCACGCTCGTCGCTAGTGACCTCGAGTACTCCATCTCAACCTAACATTGCCAAGTTAGCTTATGACGACGCTTTGCTGTGGCCTGTCGAGAGAAATGACCAATGGATCGAAGCCGACCTGTGAGTTCTCATGCTCATGTTCTTCTTGTGCCACTAACATTAACCCTTATCCTCTTGTCGGCTTCGATCAGAGATCAGCTCTATTTCGACCGCGTCAATCCGCTCATACCTCTTATTCATCGTGCTACCTACTTTTCGTGGGCGCATCAGAGCAACCAACCAGACGGCCGAACTGCTCTCCAGTTAGTCATGCGTGCGCTAGCAGGTGCTGCATCTGCCTCTTTTCAGCGGTTTAGCAGTTTCCTGTATAATAACGCGCGTCGCATGCTAGAGCTACTTGCAAACTCCTTTGAGGAGCATCTGGAAAGCAATATGCCCTTAGAGCATATACAGGCATGGTTATTACTGGCCCACTATGAGTTCATGCATGTGCCGCACGGTCGAGCGATGACAACGGCCGGTCGGGCCTTTCGAATGGTGCAAGTAGCACTCCTGCACCAGGGAGACGAGCAGGGAGGTTCCCCAGAAACTGTGGTGGCACAGTCGTCGACCCGTTGGGTCGAAACCGAGGAGCGTAGGAGGATATTCTGGGTCGCATACAGCTTGGACCGATGCATTAATCTGCACACAAGTTGCCCACTGACTTTCCACGAAGATGGTGTACGAGCCATCTAATCGCTAACAGGCAGAACATATTCACTAACTGTTTCGATCTATAGATTCGTTTAAGGCTTCCATCTCCTGAAACTGACTTCCAGAATAGCCACGCGGTCTCTTCCAAGTTTCTGCACGATACAATCGTACCGGATGGCCAAAGGGAGAAGTCCACCTTTGCAGAGTGTGTGGTTGTTCTGACCCTCTGGGGAAGGTTCACGGCATGGCGATCGTATGCCCGAAAAGTTTCCATTTCTGGCTCTAAGAAGTCTCATGACAGCCAGGCGCGCTTCGAGTGGTTAGAGAACGTAGTTCAAACGCGGCGGCGCCAGCTTTCACAATTTCAGTCAGCAGCTCCAGATCCCATGATAGTCTTTACACGCTTGCTAGCAGACGCTATTGTCATACAAATGATGGATACAGTCAATGGTGCAACTTACCTGATAGCTCAAAATCAAATCACTGCGAAGGCTTACAGAGAGAGAGCGGTTGAAGCAGCTCGGGATATGGTCCCCCTCACCCAGACCATTCTTCAGCTGAGCACATTTAAAGTAAGATTTCGCGTTGTGTTATCAACACTTTTGTCTAGAGTCGGGGTTCCCATACACTAACAACGGTAGATGCACGCTTTCACACCTAGCATACTATTACATGGCACTCGGGTTCTGCTTGACAGTAAATCAAGAAGTCTATCTCCTGCTGATGTGGCTCATGCGGCTCGTCTGATTAGTGTTTTGAAGAATGACCAGGGTCTCAATAATCTAGCTAAGTCTACGATAGAGCGACTCGAGCGGGATGGGATTCTTGAGCAAGATCACACATGCGCCGCATCGGGCGGTAGAATTGAGGTACCGTGACGGGGGCTATTGAATAGGGTTTGGAGTGGTGGTATTCAGCTAATAAGTATCTGGGGTTCCCAAAGGTCCATGGATCTTGGTTAAGAAGATGTTGAGATATTTGCAGCCGTAAAACTTACATCCCTAGTGATAGGGATCACCTCCCTTTCTAACTTTTCTAAGGCTCTATAAGGTCGTATAATCTGAGGGCCTAAATGATCTGCAAAGTTTTCTGTGTCAAATAAGCCTGTGCAGTAATGTAACGACGTGCATTATAAAGCAACCTCACAACCCAGTTATAATAAACCTATAAGACCACAAACTTCTTTAGGACCCTTAATACTTTCTAGCATCGCCACATAGTAGCTGGAGGTATCGTCACTACAAATAACGTTGGGGGCGAAGCATTGTCTGCGCCTGTTTTAATAACCCGGTAATACTCCCTCACAGATAACAGTATGTTTGCTGACTTCGAGCCCCACGGAGTAAAAAAACTCCTCGGACAAATATATGGGAGTTAGGTAAAATGCTAGCTAGCTAGGCGGAGTTTTCGCGCCCCGGCCAAGATACAACATAATTGCAGGCAGTGGCTGGTACCCAGATTGGGCCTAGGGGCTGAACCGATTCTTAACGTTGGGGTCTGAATATTTGGCAGTTATGTCGTAATACCAGGTGGTTCTATAGTGGCGAGACTGAAACCAGCACATGCGGCTGTCGGGCACTTCCTGCATCTAGACACCTTCAACCCCGCCTCTTAAATCGATGAATCTGTATGTCAACTATAGCTAAAGATCATCTCACGACAAGACCAACCTCAAATATTGTACAGCTGTGAGCAAGAATATGACACTAGGTACATTTAACGACCCGGAGCAGCGCGCTGGATGGATCATAGCAATCGTCACTGCTCCTATTGGAATTGCTGCCGCGGTCTTTCGATTCCTTGCAACTCGGCGTGCTAAGCGGAAACTCAGTTGGGATGACTGGCTTGCTCTGCTCGCATTAGTCTCATTTCTCCCGTACATCGGGTATGCGCTCTGGGGTGAGTGGCATCACATTATTTAGCTTTTGATCGTGGCTATATTGCTAGATCCAGAGATTGCTAACACTCGATTCATTTATCTTAGTCTTCACCATTATAGATGGGCTCCCAGTGGCGTTAGCCGCCATGAAAGATCCTCAATTGGCCATTCAAGTTCTGAAGGTCGGCAATATCATGAACATCTTATACGCAGTGCAGCAGTGCTTTGTCAAGTACAGCCTGCTGGCCCTCTATTATCGTCTGTTCTGGGTCAACGCAAATTTCAACATTGGCGTATGGGTATTAGCAGGTTTCCAGACGGCCTGGGGCCTAACCGTCCTGCTCATACATCTCCTTGCATGCAAACCTCTCGAAAAGCTATGGAATCCGACACTGCAAGGGCACTGTATAAACATTAATATTGCATTCTCCATTTACGAACCCATAAACTCTTTCCTTGACTTTTTAGCAGCCGCCCTAGCAATGTGGATGCTACCAGCACTCCACCTGAAGACCTCGACACGCTGGCATCTGGCTGGTTTATTCGTAATTGGCGCATTGTAAGTTGTCTTGTACTCCCCTATTATCTAAGAAAAATGACTTATTAGCTGTCTTCACACCTCGTTTAGCTCGGGGGTCATTGGCATCATCAAAGTCGTCGAAGCACAGAACAGCGCCCGTAAGTCTACGAGTCAATCAATCCTCGTTTTGAATAATACCATGCTGACCCTGAAACATTTAGAGCATAATTTCTTGCTGATTATTTGGAACATGGTGCAAATGGTGACGAGTCTCGTATGCTGCTGCGCACCCGTATATAAGCCTATTTTCCCTACCCTCAATTTCTTCGACAGCGTGTATTCGTGGGCATCTCGAAGCTTCCTGCCCAGTCGGCGGTCAAGTGAATCTCGAGGTAGCGAGAACGGTATTGAATTTTCGACTAGTCACTTAGCAAAATCCTCACACAGCCGGACTGGAACCGTCAATGCGCGTGAACAATTGGTTCCGCTCGTCAACCTTGGCGAAAGGGGGATTTCAGCAACGGAAATCGAATCTAGAGGTCAACAAAATCGATTAAATGATTACAGTGAAGCCGACGAACCTGGGATCATGAAGACTCTACAAGTTGAGCAGTCGGTGGATGTGGTTCGCGGAAATCGTTAAGACTTTCGTTGATGGAAACCATCATTCGGAACTTAGACTTAGGTGACTGATTGAAGACTGAGAATTTGAAGCTATAGGTAGACCTTAGTCAGCTAGAGATTTCACTACTTGTTTCGTTTTGGCTAGCATTACTCGTGGATTCCGCAGTATCAATGATAACCAAAAGAGCCCAGTCGCAATATTCTTGAGACTATAGCCGTCGTAGCAATATTAATAGCAACTAAATTTCTGTCGATTTCCTGTAACTCTAGGGCACGTTGATCCCTCTTCGCGCATACGCACCTCATTAAGGGTGTTTTCTTTTTCTTTTTTTGGTAGATAAAACGGGCACTAACTCGCGATTTCATTCCCCGTAGCCGTTAGATTGTTAGGAAACTCCGGTTGGGCTCCATAAGCAGATCTAAGCTCACATCTTTCCTGTTGTTCCCTACTATATAAGTACCAGAACAGCCTGTTTGCATGGAGGCCTTAGATCAACGTTCGACTTTTCACTTTGCTACCTCAAGAACGGTAAATATATTGTGCCTCTTCTTTATTTTAGGACTATATAAACATTAGGTAACGCAATGGATCCCTCCCTTTTTCGTGTCGATGGTATAGTAGCTGTGGTAACCGGGGGCGGAACAGGTTAGTGAGCTATGAACTAAGGATAGGAATCCCGCTAATGGATATAGGCATCGGCTTGATGATGGCGAAGGCGCTTGTGGGAGCTGGAGCGAGCAAAGTATATATCCTTGGTCGAAGGAAAGATGTATTAGAAATTGCTGCGGCAGACTCGGAAGTCCTTTTCCCTATCCAATGCGACGTGGTATCAAAGAACTCGCTGCAGGCCGCCGTCGACATCATTTCTGAAAACAGTGGCTATGTTAATCTGGTGATGGCCAATTCAGGGGTCCTAGGGCCGACAAAACGGCTCGAGCACGATCTATCCATCCAGGAAATCCGAAAATGCATGTTTGAAGACGTGTCGATTGAAGATTTCACCGAAACATTAAATACCAACGTAACTGGCGCTTACTTCACGATGCTAGCATTCCTTGAACTCCTCGACGCTGGCAACAAACGCGCATTAAGCGGTGGCTTTGGCGCACCATTGCAACCGGATAGTAATATCCCATCAATCCAGAGCCAAGTGATTTTCACCAGCAGCGTGGGTGCGTACAGCCGGGATAGGCTGTCAGCTCCGGCCTACTCGGGCAGCAAGGCAGCCCTATCTCACCTAGCAAAGCATGCGAGCACAAATCTTGCAAGGTTCGAGATACGAGTCAATGTGCTAGCACCTGGGCGTAAGTACAGAGTCCTAGCCCACAGCCGGTTGATGAGGTGCAATCCGAGCCAAGATGAGATAAAGGGTTCCTAACAGAGCGTGTACTAACGAGCTACAAGTATTTCCTTCCGAGATCGCAAGTGGTTTAATTTCAAACAGGGACCCAGGGAAGGAAAGTCATGATCACAGACTCTATATCCCAAGTCGAAGGTTCGGAGGATTTGAAGAGATGGCGGGTAGTGTTTTGTACCTCGCGAGTCGGGCCGGATCTTACTGTAATGGCATGATACTCCTGAATGATGGAGGACGTCTGTCCGTTATGATTTCAGAGTACTGAGAAGATAATGGGGAGAAAGATGCACTTGATGGGGTTGTATTACAAAATGAGCACTTTAGGGTAGGCCTGTTGACTTATCTAGGTAGGTACCTAGGAGGTAATCTTACAGCTCTGTAGCTAGTGTCTACGCGCTATTCCTCCCCGCTATCATTATTCATCATCTACCACCTATTTACCCCCAGGATTTACTCTCACACGACTCCGCCCCCAACTTACAATATGAAGGAATAGATAGATGCCCTAGTCAAGTATTATATACCTGGCATTGGCCACTAGGAAGGTTTTCAGTCCGTCTGTATACGTTCCGGATTAACTTTAGATATGTCATAGCCGGGCACCAGGAATGGAGTTTCTTTGTCTCGCCTATATTTGCAGGTAACACAGGACCGCAGTCGAATGATTTCACTCCCTGGAAGCCCGCAAGTAAGCCGGCAGGCAGGTAGCATACTACCACCCAATGCTACCTCACAGGCAGGCAAATGTATACCAGGCTCTGGGCTAGAACTTTTCATCCCATTCCATTCTCCTCACCACCCGTGGCGTGTCACCGCGTCGCCATTTCAATTAAGTGCCACAGCTGTTTCGCACGTCTATCTAGCCCAGTACCAATACGATTCGAAATGTCACCCCAAAACCGCGCCGCCTACCTCGTCGACAAGCACGCAAAGCCGCTGCAGGTTGGCGACGCTTCATACACTCCACCCGGCCCCGGTGACGTCGTTATTCGGAACCATGCCGTAGCTATCAATCCCGTCGACGTAGGCAAGCAACTCGCCGGCGACGCAATGCTGCCTTGGATCAAGTATCCCTTTGTTCTGGGGAATGACGTATCCGGCACAGTGGTGGAAGTCGGAAAGGCTGAAGACGGTGCCTCCGCCTCCTATTTGAAGCCTGGCGACCGTGTTGTCGGCCTCGCTGTCGGCACAACCAAGGAGTTCAACAAGTCCTCCAACTCGGCGTTCCAGCAGTACACTGTTCTTCGCAGTACACTAGTCGCAAAGATTCCGGATGGCTTGCCATTTGTGAATGCCTGTGTCCTACCACTAGGTCTTTCGACTGCTGCTTGCGGGCTGTTCATGAAGGATTATCTCGCGCTCCAGCACCCTGTCGCGCGCGAACTTCAGAACACCAACCCTCCCCGGGCAATCGTCATATGGGGAGGCTCAACGAGCGTAGGGATTAACGCCATCCAACTTGCGAAGGCCGCCGGCTATGAGGTCTTTACCACTGCGTCTCCCAAAAACTTCGACTATGTGAGAACTCTCGGTGCTTCTCATGTGTTCGATTACCACGACCCGGCGACAGTGGGACGGCTGATAGAAGCACTCAAGAACAAGACCTGCGTTGGAGCTCTAGCCATTGGAAAGGGCTCCTTGGAGGCTTGCATCACCATAGTCTCATCTGTCCCCGGTCGCCGCTTCGTGTCGCAAGCAACAATCCCCCTTGATCCGCCCCAGGGTGCCCTGGGTCTCATTACGACCGTGATAGGGTACATCTGGTGGAATATTTCCATAGCCGTCAAAGCCAGGCTCAAGGGCGTCACGACCAAGTTCATCTGGGGCTCCGATATCATGCTGAACGAGGTCGGCAAGATGATCTTCAACGAATTTCTCCCCGAGGCGCTTGCCAATAACAGTTTCGTCGCGAAACCAGATCCTGAAGTTGTCGGGGACGGGCTGGAGTCTATTCAAACAGGACTGGATGCATACAAAAAGGGTGTTTCGGCAAAAAAGATTGTGATAAGCTTACAAGACACAGCCAATCAATAGGAACATGCGAGTTACAGCCTACTGGCATTAAAAGGGGTTGATCTGGGTAGGCAATCCTAGGCATGTAATACATACCTAGGAAAGTGCTCCTGTTCCTAGCTTAAGTGATCTAGCGCAACGCAGTCTATTGACCATTCTTGTTGTTTCAGAAAATTGTTAAACTAGTAGTATGTTTATCAGTTCCATTCACCCATCTACTGCAATGTGCTAGAAAGACCTCCTTGAATGTGCACATGAAAAGACTCCATGCCTTGCGCTTGCCCCTTAATCTTAGTATTATACCTAAAGTGACTCCTTGACCTGTGGAACTTTCGGTAAATATCACTGCGAGTAAAGAGTCAAGCGGAGCTGAGTATGAATATTCCCTCGTGGAATGTTATGTAATTGTCCCAGAGATCAATAACTTGTATACCCAATTCTGAACATGTTTGCACCGTATGTTGAATTAATAGCCCCAAGTTGCCATTTACCTTAGTTCTTCTGCTATCACTTTTCCGCTTGAAACAGTCGCACGATAAGATATAGCAGATGCAGATGTTCACATGCTAATACCTATAGTATCTTACAAGAAGCGTTGTTGCTACAGATGACCGAGTATGCGGGGCTTGGTCTAGGTGCAGGGCTCTAGGACGGAACCTAGGGCGTGAAACTTGCGGTCTGTCGCTTTTCCGGCCGGCGAGAAGTCGTAGCCGACCTCGAAATCGTGAGACTTTAAGACCTGGTTTATAGCTACAGGATTGGTGCGGTTTAAAGGACAGGGGAGCGTTAAGTCGGATAGGGACTATGTTCTGTGATTAATAATAAATATGGTTTTTTAAGTGAGGCAATATGAAGATGATTTCCTAAGGTCGTCGTGGCAAGCACGGATAGACGGACAGACCTTCTGTTGAGTAGGTGGGAGATATGTGCCTAGGTTTATAGCGTGGCGTGTGCAGGTTTATATGTATATTCGTGGCGCATACGCTTGTGGCGCGGATATTTGTGGCGTAATTAGAACTTGTGCTCTGCGAAACATGTGTACCTCCCCTTTTAACACGGGCTGAACCGAAGCCTTCGCACAGGGATTATCTAGTCACAAATCTCAACTCAAGCAAAATGATACCGGGCCTCCAACGGCAAATGCTGAAGGATGGAATAAACAAGAAAAAGGCAGTCACCAAGAGAAGAAAAAAAAGACGAGAGAGAGTCAATCTTCGGGCATTGTTGGAAGGTAACCTGGAGTTGGTCTTGGAGGATTTTGTGGTGAAGTACCGACATTCTGAGCACCTACGTCCCACACTTGATGAGATGATGAATCAGATCCTAGAATCTCGTTTCTGTAGTCGGATACGCCGTCGAGATATTGTCGTCCAAGAGAATAGTTCGAACAGGAACGAGAACAGACTGCTAGGGGTGGTTTGTCTTCTACTGAAGGGTTCTGGGAGCGATACACCCGAAGAATATCTGATACGCGATCCCAAAGTTTACTTCGCTTTTCTCATGGTAAAACGCGTGATTATGCATCCTCTTTTTTATCCTCTGCTAACGTCTGAACCCAACAGGCACTCGCCGAAGCTAGTGCAATGAATAGAGAGGCTCCATTCGCCCCAGAGAAGCAGGCATTGATTGTTAGGTACTGGCCGGGAAACCAGATTATGGGAGCCTTGGATTTGATTCTAAATATCAAGCCCCTCATCCTAGGATTGGCTTCCTGTTTGATCCTTGAAAAATACCGCCAACGCGCTTCCAGACCACAATGGAAGACACGGAAATGTCTCGAACCAAACTTTGAGTCGTTCTTCGGCCGCCAATTAGGTGTGGATGATGTGGGGGGCACAGTAGAAGCTAACTACAAAGCCTTCAGGGAACTACGCAAGCAACAGCTCATATCTTGCGGGATAAAAGATGCAGATATGGAGCTTTACGTCCCATCTAGTCGGGATGCGGATAGACAAATGACAATGCTTATCCTAGTCAATACGATGATAGTGTTGTACACTGAGGAAGATAATGCCATCCGAGAGGTGTGGGCCAATGCCACGCAAGCGATGATTGAGAAATCCCCGACAAATACGTATGTAGAGAGGGAATTCTGCGGAATGAAAGACAGGGGATTTCAGAGGTGGATGTGATAGTGGATGGACAGGAAATGTGAAGCAAAGAACAAAAGAAGGGTTGAGACACCTTTTCGCAACGCAAAATACATTTGTTTACCCGGCCCTAACAGTTTGTTTCTCAAGGACAATAGAAAAATGTGAAGCAATCGCAACCCCATAATTAGGTTTGAATCCAACGTAATTGGACTCCGTTTGTACTACGAGTATGATAGAATCAACATACGAAGCGCATGCGCTCCCAATGCATTGGTTCTGCTGAAAGTGTATGTGTTCAAGGAGTCATTTGTATGTACTGTACAGATCAAGGGGCACGCAAGGGACACGAAGGTCATGTTCATGGTTCATGGATATAAGGAGGCCTCCCCACCGCCACTTATCTAGTAGTTTAGTTGTGTCACGGTATAATGGAGCATCTCCACGAATCAGTACAGATCGGAGCAGTACTAGGGAGCATATGAGCGGGAACCAAGGGCTCTAGGGATTTATATAAAGGGGAATAGGCACTCCTCAATTCTATCACAACATCTCCAGACTTAGACTTAATAGATTCAGTGATACTGCTACGTATGAAGCACTTGGCTACCTACCATGCAAGATCGACTCAACAGTTTCGAGAAGACAAGAAGCGCCTGAATAGTCTCATCTCAGTAAATATGTTTGGGTGTGTATAGTTGCGTCTGCATTTGCGTGTTCAGCGTGGTAGCCGCACAGGACGGGCTAGCTCATCTCCGATGACATTCGCTTGAAGTTCTTCAGTACACGCCAGGTTACACACTCGGCAGTCTAGCCTTTTTGGCCAAGCAGTAGTGCCTACATAATAGGATTGCCTATAGGAATGAAGCCTTCCATACAGGCGATAAGACGACCATGATTGCTATGCACTATATAACAAGAGGGCGAATCAAATTTGGTCGAATCCCACTCGTATGAGCCTCGAAATACAGTGTCGCTGTTGGTCAGCAATCAAAGGTCAAGGTAAATCAAGCAAGGAGGAAGCTAAAATGCGAGTGGCAGGAAAATAATGCCCCCGAGATCTGGCACGACTCCGGCTGCTTGGTTATTAATTATTATTGGTGCCCAAGCCTTTGAACATTATGTGTCCGACTTGCGGCCGAGAGATGAGCCCCTATGTGGCTCTACTGGAGTTTGACAATAAGTTTAAGCGGTTAGCTTCTCGGCCGACTCGTCTAGTTTGTATGAAATCTAGCCAATTATCGATAGAACCAGCTCCATTACGGACCACCTACATAGTAGTTCTGCAGTGTTGCAGAAAAAGGGCCACATTAGAAACGGATGGTGCTCTTCAGCGCCATGTTACCGCGCGCTAAGGTGCCCGTTGGCAGGCTATCAGAAATTCAAGCAGTCCCTTTGAATAACTGGCTGTAGTGAGGCTTATTAGAAGAAATCTAGGTACATAGGTAAGAATCACACTATTGACAACTTATTGGGTTATTTTAAGGGGCCCTTCTGGCCACAGGCTTCGCACCGGGGTTTTTGTCCTCGTCACCTCACTTTTCCACTTCCCACGAAGAGGGTGATTTTTAGTAGTGGTCGGAGGGTTTTTAGCCCTCTTTTTAGCCTAGAGACCTAACTGCGGCGGCCGGCCTTGCTCGACGCGTAGGCGCGCCGCACTTAAGCCTCAAAAGCACAATTAAATAAACAATATTAAAGCAGAGGTTTAGGCAGCTATTTGAGTCCTGGTTCGGGTAGCCGGCTACAACACACGAAAGCGCACCAGCCAGGCCTCGAGTGAAGGCTTCTGCCTCCCCCTAATATATGCGTTTATCCTGCTTATCTCGTACGTGTCTTGTTTGTGCTGTAAATAAGCTCCCTAGCTACAAATACCATTCAGGGCGCCACGTTCCATGTGGGAACATAGCTGAAATCGCTCGTCAGGTCGGAGAAAGAGGAAAGATGACGAGAGTGTGATAGAGCAGATGGACGAGGGTTGGTAACGGGTAATTAGAGTAGGGAGTGTAACAAGGGCTAGTATATAGAACTTGGAATAGGTCAATTCAGCTAATAATTCTCTTGGGCTTCTCAGGGTCTATAGATCTCTCTTTCCCCCCTTTTTGGCTAGGAAGATCTTAGCTTATTCATATACCTAGGTATAGTTTATAGAACAGCTTGGTACGTCCCTAGTGCTCTTGCGAAGGCTTGGGACTTATAGTGTCCCTACGGTGTTAAATGCTACCTAGTATCAATCAATCAATGAAGCCTATGGCTTAGCCGTATGGCAGTAGGTGACGGGCAGCCGAAGCACGTGCACGTGGCCGGTCAATTCAGGGCCTTGAACGAGTTCAGCAACATGCAAACTGCTTGGAAGCATCCTAGAGAGAAATTTAATTTAGTGAGCGATGCCACCGAGGCACCATCCACCACATTGCCCGCGCAACTCATGCAGCCCCAACCTCCCTTCTACTCAACCATAGGTACCTATGATGGGCTACTCCGGCGAACTGCCAGCATCTTCACGACGACAACCTCCCGTGCCTAGAGCAGAACAGGAGCACTCGTGGAGCATCGAGATGTTCGACGATGGGGCGAAGAGCAGGGATGAAAATAGTAGGGATAGGGGGGATTTGGCGAAGGGGGGCCCAGCTGAGGAAAGCCACTCAAAAGCAGACTGGCTTATCGTAGCAGGACGAGGTATTATAGTAAAACCGTATATAAAGCTACCAAACCTAGCACGAATAAGATCAAATACATATAGATTCCAACAGTCTCCAATACATAGGCAAGCGGCAACACCCTTGTTGCAATTCCGGAGCCCACATACATCTCACTACTCGTTAAGAAGCTGCCACGAATTTCCCGTCCTCATATTTGGCCGGCTTGATTGGCGGGTCGAACGTGTCGGAGACTGCAACGACCATGGGGTGTCGCCAGACCATGAGGTGCAAATCAGCATGAACAGGCTTGTGATTCTTTAGAACTGTCCAGCCACGTGCCATTACACCAGGACTAATGACTAGTCGGACAGGCTTGCCTTCGATGATCAGTTTTAAATCCTCAGGCAGCATACCGCTATTGATCCTGGGCTTCACGGTCTCCATTCGACTATTGAATTCTTTGCCATCGCCATCGAAAGAGATCGGTACGGCTTCTTTCTCAAGATCGGCCTTATTGGTAAAGGGGAATCCGTACAATACACCCTGTTCATCCTGTTTGAATGGATCCGTCCAGACTAGCCTTGGCTTCACTCCACAGATCAGGAATGTTGTATCGTATGAGACGACCATAGAGCCTATTCGGTCTAGATAGCTGTCGCCCTCGAATTTCATGGGCTTTATCAGATAGCCCAAGCTGCTCTTGATAAGCTTGACTACATAGTCTGGGTGGATTGTTCTTTGCCCATAGCTTCTCTTCAGCGCGAGGTTGGCCGAGACTGATCTCCATCTGTTATATCCGGGGGTATGCCAAATAGGGTAGTCCTCTATCTTGGAAAGGCTGGTACGGGCATCGTCATTGTTTGCATTTTTACCTTCTAAATTGATGGAAGGCCAAGGCCATGAGTGTCAGCAGTCTCTCAAGTTACCGAAAGACTAACATGATTGGCATGTACTAACTCTGGACGATATCAAGAAATTGGCTGAGTAACTTAACAGCCTCGAAGCCATCGCCGTACTCTTTCCATTTAGTTTTATGATCTGCTGAGAAGACTCCGTCATCAATTATATGCCAAATCCAGGCCCGGAAGATGAGCGAATAGCCTGGTTCGCTTTCAATGAGAAGCTTAGCATCGGGCGACCAGCGTTTGAGTTTGACCTGGTCATCGGGCTTGAGCTTGGCCCATGGTGTTGGCCGAAACTGGTCGTGTGCCATCAGAGTAATCTCGTCCGCAAGCTGGCAATGGAATTTAGTAATAGAGTACTCATCATGTTGTGACTCCAAGAACTCCATAGTAGGCATCTTTTNCTCCCTCGATGTTCGCGAGAGGATGGTTCTTTTTNGCTCTCATGTGAAGTCGCCTCCGCCTTTTCAAGAGGAGTCGGTTCGGCTGGTTTGTGGACCGCATCGCTCTGATGTTGGTCAGTTGTTGTTTTTGGGTTGTCCGAGCGTGCCATGGTGGAGGACCCAGCCAAGCCAGAAAGGATGTCAGCTGAAGAGGACAAGCGTGCAGTTTTCTTCCCGGGAGCCATCGGGTCTATTGGCTTCCTCTTGCCAGAGCGGGTTGGCATGATAGAAATATATTCGTGAGCGTGTTGAGAGGAAGAGAGAGGGGAAAAGGGGTCCGGTAGAGCTAATATTGAGAGTATACAAAATGTGGGTTAGAAGCAGTAGCAAATAGCAGGCGACAGGTAATAGGACAGGGGATCGTGAGGAGACTAAGAATAGGGAATAAATTAGGTGATAGGTCTAAAATGAAAGAAAACAGCTGCAAGAGAGGACAAAGAAAATAGTTTCAAGAGAGGACAAAAAAAATAGTTTCNAAGAAAGAACAAGGAAAATAGTTTCAAGAGAGGACAAAGAAAATAGTTTCAAGAGAGGACAAAGAAAATAGTTTCAAGAGAGGACAAAGAAGAAAAACGTTACAGAGTTCTGAGGCATGTCCGCCTCTACCTATTCCACTCTTTAAAATTGACCTCTTTCTCTTTATTCCATATCGACAATTTAGACACCTTCCATAAAGACTCGTTTCTCTCTTAAGTCGCATTCGGCTAGACAATTGAATACTTCGAAATTAACAATGGACTCTCACAGGAACACCGAGCTTATTGTTTCAATTGACTTTGGCTCAACGTATGTTATTACTCTTTCCATTTTTGATCTAATGAAATAGTCAAAACTAAAAACTATCGCCGCAACATAGTTTCACCAAGGTCCAGTACGCCATCTCAAGAAGCCAAGTAGTCGAGGGTGAACAACTAGCTATAAGGCCTTGCATATTTCAGCGCCATCGCGGGGCTGGAAACACAACGGATGTGCCCTCTATTATTCAGTACGGTCGGTCAGGAGAGATTGTTGGTTGGGGGCCGGATCCCATTGTCGAGGGCGCCGTGGAGATCAAAGGCATCAAACTATGCATACCACATGAAGATGACAGGATGGTTGATCCCACAACGTACCCCGTCATCGCTCATGCTATCCAACGCAGAAATTATCTCGGCAAGACGGTTCTCACGGTCGTCACGGACTTTATGACAAGACTTTGGCAGGTGTGCAAACCCCAGATCGTGGGAGATGAACTTGACGTGAACTGGCGCCTCATAATTACCCATCCAGTTGGGTGGAACATCGACAAGCTCGAACAGGCTATCGATACTGCCATTGTGATGCCGGACCAGGGCAATAGCACGTATACGATCTGTTTTCAGACAGAAGCCGAAGCGGCACTTATAACTGAGCTGAATGCTCGAGGCATCCAGCTGGTTCATGAGAGCAACAATCCTACCGGTCATGAGACCTCTCTCCAGGATGGCGAAATAATTGTAGTAGCTGACTTTGGTGGCCTGACGGTGGTAAGGGTTACCTCGAGACAGACATTTCCCGCAGATGCTACGTTTTTTTCCCAACAACTCCTCTAACCGATACGTATATCTAACCAATACGTATATTATATAGGACATTGCGAGCAGAAGTGTCAATACACAGATAGGCATCCCGAGCGCTGTTTGGCAGGTATCGCCTGCCAGTCATATCTGTGGAGTATCCCTTTTCAGTGACGCGTTTGTCAATCTTCTTGAGAACAAGGCCAAGATGTTACTTCATAAACTGCCGACCTCGCATTGGTTCCACCAAGCGTTAAAACAGTGGGAGCACAGCATTTTCCCAGCATTTACCCGAGGCCTACGCCTTGACGCAACCTTTGATGTGGCACGGGAAGACTTCAAGGACAGCGTTAGAATACCATATCACCGATGGGTTAAGGACGGGAAAATCCCAATTCACTCGTGAGTGCATTGCTAATTTGCTATTGTATCTCGTCAGGAATTTGAACCTATTACCATATCACGACCGCTCTCGTTCCAGGCTAATCTAGTCCATTTTGCATTTTGCACACGCTTGCTGACCAATTTGTTAAGGGTGGAACTGGAGTCCATCATGGAATTCTACATGGATCAAACAACTATGGCCATCCAAGAGCAGATCAACAAGCTTCGCCAATTGGGCTATACGGCCGATGTGAGTCTCCCTTCGGGATCATTCGGTCCATTGCCAACTGTGTTTATCTTTATCCGAAAGAACAACTAATTATCAATCAGCACATTTGCCTCACTGGGGGGTTCGGCCAGAATCCATATGTGCGTTCTCATGTCAAACGGGTCGCTAACATATGTGGCATACAATTGTTGGAGCGCGCGAAGAATCGCACCGGGTAATATGACCCTAAACCTATCTATCCCCATGCCCCTCGCTCCCAGCATTCCCCTATAAACGAGGAGAGAAAAAATAGGCGTAGGAGCTAATGTTGATGATTGGCCCATAAAGTACGCAGGCCGTGTCACATGGTGCAGCCCTGTACGGACTCTATCTCTTGTCGGCGAACAGGCGCTTTGGCCCCGACGGCCAGAACTCCGATGTCATCATTCTTATCGGCAACCACCGTATTACCCTTATGCGCAAGGTACCATGCTTCTTTCTTCCTACTCATCTCTCTCTCGACTCTTTGTCAAGCGACTTCTTGCATTCTATCCCCCGTCTTCCTGCTGCATAGGAGCGTATTATTGACCAAAGGCCCCACGAGGCACCTGAGGAAATAGGGTGAACTCATGCCATGCCACGCATTTAAGCGCATTCCCGTCAATGCTGCTCTGATGCAGAGCTCCTTTCAGCCCGACGTTGAATCTTACAAATTGAACGTGTACAGCACCAGCCCTGAGGGCACCCTCGCCTCAACCGTCTGTATTATATGGCAGCGGTTTCGGCGGCAAGTAATGTCCAACGATGTTTGTGTGCTCGAAATGCGGCTGCATCGCGAACTTAGCGACGGCAGTTTGATATCTCTCATTCATAGCGCACATGTTGCCGTGTTTGTCAACGGGGTTAAGGAGGGCCAAGCTCACCTGTCTCATCATTGAAAAGCCCAACGAGGCCTGTCTGGGCCCACTCGGCTCCAGTGCTGGGATAGCCAACAGGGAGTGAGCAGGAAAAGAGGTATCTAGCTATCAGCAGTCAGTGCTTTTAGGAAAATTGAACAGTGACGGAAATATGAAGTGCGTATAATAGAAACTCAGACTGTCAAGTAGTTAGATTAATATCAATCAATTTTCTATGATTGGGTATATACGGTTAATACTACATGTAAGGAGCGTTAACGGCATCGTTTCTACCTCGTCACAGTTTCTGTACAGTGGCATTGTGATTAACATAGAGTATAGGGTATGAAATACATTTTGGGAATTATCTTCCAAGATCCCAGAATAGGACATGGACCATTTAATCTTTACCCAATGCTCTATCCTTATTCAAGAAAGAGAGCGCGGGTATAATCCGGCCTCCTAGTTCACGCACTCTTGTCTTATCCTTTGCTGCCGTTGGTCATTATAACGTGGATTGCCCACGCTCTCTACATCGCATTCGGGGATTTCGGGCGCCGCTCGCTAGGCCAAGCTACGAGGCGTCAAGTATCTTCTAGGGCTCTACCAAGAAAACCTCGGCCTACCCCCGGTCTCGCTTAGAGGTTGAGGCCTCGCGAGCAATGTAGCTTCGGCCGCGTAACACGTGCCACCAGAAACAAAACTTAGCATCCTCATTGTCGGCAAGCTCCACGTAGAATATCTCGGGTTTGTATAGGAAAGAACCAACGCTTCAATCAATGTCGCGTCATTTTCCAACGGGCCTTTATTACAAGCGAAAGATAAGACAGGCAAATCAGCCATAGTTAGGTAGGGCTGCGTAGCGCCCGAAATCTCAACATAGAGTTGTCATGGTTAAAAGGAAGCCTTATATACCGCTGGTGCCAATATCGCCATATTGACTTCGTTTTGTGTTAAGAGTATTAGCACTTAAAGTTTAGCTACCGCCATCCAGGCCAGTAGCTCGCTCGCGCCTTCGACAACTTGGGTAATATCAATCGCTTCTTAACAGTACCAAAACGACTCGAGTATATTCTTCTCATTCTTGGATCGGTGGTAACTTGGAATAATGCCAACGTCCTCACCAATAACTAGGTTACAACGAAAAGTAAGTTGTCATATTCGCACTCGAAAAAAAAAAGGCTAAACANTTTGCACCGAATCAGTCATACATAGGAAACTGCTAAAGGTATAACATATAACTAATGAATGTCTATAGGAAGAGGTGCGGAACTATCTATATTTGTAAATTCAAGAAACATGCGGCGTGACTACCTGCAGTCGCTCCAATCGTCAAAAAAATCGTATTGCTGTAGTATGAAAGTTCATCCCGGGAGTCTGAAATGATTTCACGTAAAACAATCAATGAAATTGTATTCCATGATGTGGAAGTGGCAAATAATGATAATCATCGTCGAAATCCTACAAATTGGTTGGTTTCACGTGCTACTTGTTGTGGGACTCCTATACCGTGAGTTGCCGTTTCCTCCACATCAGTAGTGTCGCTGGAATTTGCAACCCTGCTGAAACTGCCAAGACAAGAATTTGATGACTGTATCCTACGGCAAGGATTTTCCGAGCCTGTTCCTGCAGTTCTTGGGAAAGGGATGGTAGAATCTCAACAAGAAGATCCGGATTAGAAATACCCAAATTAGATTCAATACGCGGCCGAACATAAGAGTTGAAGATGGAAGTTGAAACAGCCAATACAACTGAGCCACCCATGAACCTGAACTGAGATCCTGCTCCTAGCGCAACAGCTATCACGATTACTACATTAGCGAAAAATTCTCGGACTTTATGTTCTAAGTAGCGACTTACCATTGTCACGTTTCTCGTTAACGAAGGGAATAAGTATAAAGAGAAGGGCAAAGTTTATGCCGCCTCCCCACCCAGCAAGAACTTGGTATCCATAAATCCTAGAAGGTATCTCCAGTGTTGATGGCAAGTTGCCTATCAAGGCAAAGCCTAATATCTGAAGAATAGATCCGAATATCAGGAGATACACTGGTGGTATCTTAGCTCTTCCAGCTAGTAGCGACGCGAATATTGAACCAACTGGAATGACTGCAGTAAATGGTATGAGCTTGACACCGGCCTGGAGACCGGAGGTGCCATACACCAGTTGGAATCTTTGAGGTAAGATAAACATGCAGATTACTGTTGGTCCACCTAGGAAAGCGAAGTTTCTATCAGATTTAGTTAGTCTCTCCTCAATAGAACCGAAAGCTTAGCAAGTGGGAAGAAAATTTGTGATCTTACAGGAGCACTCCCATCATTTCACGGTTCAAAAGAAACCTCCAGGGCAGGATTGGCTCTCTTATAGTGTTTGAAAGCGTAACCCGTCGTTCCCACGCAGCCAATGCTATCCAGAAAACCCCAGATAAAATCAATAGGGTAATGACATAGGCAGACCTCCACGGAAATTTCTTGTCGGCCTCTTCGAAACCTGCGGTCAAAGCCAGGGTTGCGAACAGGATGAGAATAGTGCCCGGTATATCTATACGCTTCAAGGATGATCTTGACAACATCTCTTTCAGGCTCTTTGATTTGTAGTTAAGTCGGCCCTGGTTTGGAAAATCGTTGGGGATAAATAGGAACGATATGATAAGTGCTGGAACTGCTATCGGTATGCTAGAACAGATGTCAGAGAGTTTGCAGATGTATATATAAAATCAGGAGGCACAAACTTTATAATAAATATCCACCTCCACGTTGTGCCAGAAGCAATAGCGCCTCCAACAATAGGGCCAAGAAGCAAAGCTATAGCGTTGACTATGGAAATGTTTGCGACAAATTGGGCATACTGTTCTGGTGGGACGAGCTCAACGACAATGATGGTAGCGAGAGACCAGCACCCACCACCTCCAATACCTTGGAATGCTCTGAAGATAATCCTAGTCTCAAGTTAGCATACTTCTTCTTGAAGAAGAAAAGGACTATGGTAACTCACAGTTGTACCATTGTCTGAGCAGAGCTACAGGCAGCGGAGAATATGATGAAGAACAGAATAGAGAATAGGAAAATGCACTTTCGACCGAATATATCGCTGAATTTGGCACATATGACAATCACACCTTGGAAGGGGGTAAGCTCGTTGGAGAGACATCGCAGAAGGACTAGACATACCAACATATCCAAGGAGGTAACTTGAAACAACCCATCCTGCATTTTCAAACCCATGGAGCTCGTTTGTAATAGACACCAACGCGGTGACGACTACAGGGACCTCTAGATTGACTAGAAACATCACGGTTGCAATGCTATTTTAAGATGTTAATATTTTGAGTCATTGTTGTAGGTACAGTGGAAGTAACTTACGCAACACAGATCAGCCAGAACCTGACACCTTTAATGTATACGATGTCATCATTTTCATCGCTAGATAAGTCTGAAGTGTCTTTGTTCATGTCAATTTCCTCCAAAGCCATCTGTGGTATCCCGTCAGTTTTCTGATCGGCTAGATAGCCGGGTTGTTCGTGCAGCATGTTAGGAATCGCGATATCCAAGATAAAAGGTTACTCTGGTGCCGAAAATCGGATGGGCGAGTAATAGTAATATAAAAAGAAAGACTTAGAAAGAAAATATTGGCCTCAGTAAAGGCTTATGTCTCAAAGAAGTATCTTCTAAACTGAGGATAAAGTAGCTCTGCTACTAGAAAAGGGACGGGTGAGGATGCCATATATAATCTATGGGTCATTTCTAGCCCTTATCCTGTAAATTATTATTCTAAATATGGGCATCCTTCTAAGCGCCTTAAGATTACAAGCATTTACCGCAGGGGGATATCTGGTAAAATGGTGGGTTGCTGACGACAACGCTGCTGACGACAGCATTGCAAATTTACCCATGCATCTCTTCAGGTTTTCAGGGTTCTTCCCATGCTTGTGTATCCACTGGTGTTGTACAAGTTCCATAGTAACGTGTGTTTTTCCACGATTTAGGGCCAAAAACTAAGACCAACTCCCTTACGGAGACTCTGTCTTCCATAAACACAATATCGTATGAGGACAATACTGCTGAGACTCACGCGCCCATTCCAATGCGAGGGAGGTTATATATTATCAACGTGATGCTAACTAAGATCTTTCCGATAGGTTCTTCTCTATTTAATCAATGGCGTGGGTAGGTATCGAATGAGAATACCCTAATGATAGTAGGTTATTTTGTCACATTAACCTCGCAACGTAAAAACTGTTTATTTATCCGAAGATAGCGCGTTTCCAAGTAGCGAGGTTTTTCGTTGTCTAGTATCTAGATATTGCACGGGGATGATAATAATTAATTCATGAGAAGTTGATTGGTAGAATTTTCATGCTAGTTACTATTAGGGCTCTGGTTGAGCACTTTAGCAATTTGTTGACGTCATGTTCTGTGAATCCCACGGGTGGACTACCTTTCCAGGATAAGTTAAGCCATGCGAGCCTATGATGAAATCTAACGACTGACATGTTCTTGCATTTGAGCTATAGAATTTGTGGTGTTTTCTTCATGACTCAGTTTTTAGTTGTACAGGCTTCCCAAGAGCGAATAGGATCTGAGACATAAGACACTTCGAAACCGGCGTGGCAATGGCTCTATCTCTCATAATTGTGTGATGCCATAGGTCATAAAATTGAATGTCACGTTAAACCAGCATGCAGGAGCCNCCCATTTTTTAAAAAAAAAACTTCTACCCTAGTTGTATTTTTCGGCCTTATCCCTAAGGGCCCAGTGAATTATTCCCAGCCACGATCAGCAAGTACATTCTAACTAATACCAAGATTATCACGATTTATTTGA
>JAPESX010000259.1:0-22136 GCA_029590615.1 Nemania bipapillata | reverse complement strand
GAGCAGGGAACAGGCATTAGCGCAATACCACCTGCAGCCATGATGCAGATCACGTCAATGCTTTGCAGACGCTTTGACACCCCCCTACTGGAAGTAGCGAAAGTCTTCAGGGAGATGAAACAAGGCAAGGATTAACGGCTGGGAATTAGCAGCCCCTGGGGGATCCATCAAGCAATCGCACAACTCAATTTGGTTGGTATACCTTACCTACGCACAAAATGGAATTCTGGGGTTATGGGTTATGTGGTGGATACATCGATGTGTTCGGCAATGCTATTCGGCATCGATCGTCGAGGTCAGCTGCAACTGCAACTTGTCCATTGGGGGTTGTTTTTTTTTCTTCCTTTCTCTTTTGCGGAGGTATGTTCTGTTGTGTAGGATACGATGGAAACGATGTGGTGGAGATGGGAAGAAAGATTGGATGTAGATAAGACGCTTAAGGCGGGTGCGCTTAGGGGATCGACTTAACCTACCTAGGTACCTACCCTACCTACACTAGGTAATCAATTGATATCGAATGGACAGCATACATACATACCTACATTACATATGATCTGATAGGCTTGGCAGTCCGGTACGTACCCAGGGTATGGTAGTATTCTAGAAAAATAAACTCTGCTGCAGGCTAGATCCCGGCCTGTCCCGTGTCAGATTGTCGTTGGTTCCCATGTGCCGGGCGAACGTTGCAATATGCTGTACGGTAGCATCGAAATCCAGGGCTGGCGAGCATGAGAAGTTACGTGCAAGGGCGTGATTGGCAAACCAGCCTACCTATAAGTATGTAAGTAGATACATACAGTAGCTAGTTTGGTTCCAAAGCGAAGGTCTCGGCCGAAAGCCAGATATATGTACGAGTATGTAGGGGTGCTCAAGACTATACTACGGTAATGTGTATTAGTGTAGTGTAGTGCAGCGTAGTGCAGTATGCAGTGCAGTAGTTTAACTGTAGGTTTGTGAGAGCTTCTTTGGGGCGGGAAATGACCTTTTTGCAGCAGCAGGTTTTTTGGGATATGTAAGAACTCCCACCCTCCTTCCCCTCTGACGAGATAGATACCTTTTGGGCGGTGGCGCACCGATTAGCGCGCCAAGTGCTCGATGGCAAGGTCGGTTTTGCTCGCTTGCAAGTATATGCCTACATCCTACATACATATTATGTAGGCAGGTGGGTGGCTGTAAGTGCATAATGTAGATGATTAAGCGCCCCGCGACTTGACAACACATTGTACATACTCCGGGAACAGGACTGCAGCACTATACCGCAGCACTACCGTCACAGTGGCATATCCTTGATTCCCGAACCTTCACCAACTGGTTGAGAGAGACCTGGGAACTGATATGACGATGGCCATTTTATAAACACACACCCGAGGACCCACGAGACCCTCGAAATGTGACTTCGGTGTTTGAAATGGCATGATTACGCTCGCTGGTTCTCCCATCTGTACCCCAGCTTTTGGATGGTGTCCCGTGAACTGGTATTAAGCCGGGCTGGTCAAGTAAAATGAGCTGAAACTATGATATAGTCGATGTATGACCAGTCTCAACACTCAATTTACCTATTCGTAAACCTAGTAGCAAGCATAATTTGCAAGTAAAATCAAACAAATGATTTTTTTATAGATGAGCGCGGCTATAGCTCATAAGTGTGAGTCTTTAACTTTCGATTCGACGAGTCTAAGGCCGACGGTATCCAGATAGAAGGGACGAGTTTCGTCTATATTTAGAATAATCTCCAAACAAGTGTGAAGCTACCAATCGAAGCTATTCGATTTAGGTAGGGACGAAGAAGATCGGCCTATACCTGCTGGCGGACCAATCGAAGAGGTTGGAATGCCGGGGCCGGTCGAATCCCGATATCGACCAAACCATGGTGGACCGGAGTCAGGTAAAGGTGGGGGGTGCAGATGCATCGGGTATCCCAGATGTCACTTTTCGTCATTATTAATAGGCAGTACGGTGGGTCATGGGACGAGGACGAACGGTCTGAAGACGAACCTGGGTGATGTAGATGAACGATGCGGCAGATGGAAGTGGGCAAATTGAACGGGGTGGGCTAAAAAGCACCTCTCCCGAATGGTGGGCGATTCGGGCGGAATGCTAGGCTGACTGGCCGGTGCTTGTAGATCGGGGGTGGTCCGCATACATAATACATAATGTCTCCATCTGCCGTCTTGACTCGACCCACACGCTGCATCCATATCCCAGGTCTTCAGGGTCATGATCCGGAACGCGGAAATCCCATTTTTTCTGGCCCATCGGGCAGCATGGTTCCGTATCATGAGCTCCTGTCGTTATTGCCGGCGATCTCGCGCGCGGCCGGTAGATCTCCCAATACCAGGGGGCAGGGGGAAGGGAGGGGGGGCCGCCAGCCAGATACCATGACCTGAATCTGTCTTATGTGCCCCGGAATATCGTCAACTAAATTTAGGATTCTCTTTGTAACCGATCATCGATCTCAGCTGCTTCGTCCTCTTCGAATGGACTACATGGAATATCAGCTAGGGGCGTATGTATCGACTACCTAGCCTATTGCTTACGGGTTCTGCAAGCTGCACCTCCGGAGGCCCATCCCAGCCTATCCTTTTGCTTATAAGCCTCTCGGTGGTTTTCTTGAATGTAAATTGCCACCAAAAAAGGTTGGGGGCGTAATGTCAAACTTTTTCATAGTCTAACGGGTATAGCCGCTGACATGGGAAAACCTGGTGAGACGTGGTCGATCAGCGAAAACAGCACTGCACTCTAGCATTGAATGTGTCGATCTCGAACGCGAGATGTAAGATACCAATAGTGAAATAGAACCAAAATTTATCTAAATGGTGAGCTGCTGGTATGCACCTGAAAGATTTGGCTCGATCTCTCTGGTTCATGCGTCCTGTTTCTCTCGTCCCAAAGATGAAGATCGGAGGGCACTAGCAACGCATAAACTTGTTCTGTATTCTGAAGTAAGCGAAATAAAGTGAAAGAAATCGAGCTACCCTGGTTAGAGCAGCCCTGTTCACAATAGCCCCTATCAGCTTCGGTGTGTTCCACATTCGTACGGCTCCAGGGGCAGATCTACATCTGCTGTTACTTACAGGTGTGCTAGCCCACGACTAGCCTCGTCATCGTAACAGCCTTGAGAGCCTGGCTCCCAATGTTGGTGTCCTTATCAACATGCTTCCACTATAGCTTCATTGAAACGGCTCATGTTGTTCTCTATCTCATAAGCCTCGATGTGCTCCATCTCTTAATCTAGCGGTTGTTCAACGGCGTTATTAACTGTGATAGGCTAATGCGCTAACTATATGCCTTAAATTAGGCATTATTCTCTAAGCCAGTCTTGAATGCTCTCGATAGAAATACTACCACTTAAAACTGAACCTAGGAAAGGTTGCAAGTAGGTATGCGGTTTTAGGACTTAAGGCAATGATTTGACGATATTTACGTAAAATTGCCAACAGTTTTTAGGGGGTTAAATGGGCCTTCAGGAGATTGTAAAGCAAATTTTTCGAGTATATAGTGCTAGAAAACGGTCTATAGTTATTAAGTTCCTACTTTGACAGACTGAGTGGTTAAGCTTCATACAAGGAACTGAACAGCCCGTATAGGTACTAAATTTACTACAATTAAATGTGGAATTAGATGAGAAGGGGAGATTTATCGTGCATTGTGTATCTTGAATGTAACACATCGTAGTCAAGAGACGCTAAATGCCGTATATAAAAAAACTATGGGATATATACTTAAGGGCAAGGTGGAGTGCGAAGATTTTGTGATCTATAACTCCGCCAAGCTCCGTGTATACCATAACAAACGAATGCTTTTATATTAGCTAGTAAGCCAATTAAAAAAGACTTCATAATGTATATATTCATTTGCATCTAGAGGGTCCCAACATTTCCGGCCCCCCATATATAGGTGCCCTATCATACTGTATTTGGAAATCTGTCTATCCAAACCCATTCTTCGGTCTCCGGCCTTCCTAACGTCCCACTCAGGTGCCCAAGAGTCGTGAGTTCCTTTCAGCTAATATTTCTGCTATATCGCCAAAGATTAGAGATGTTCTTCTAGGGGAGGTGATCTGTTCCCATATACCCCTGATTTAATAGAAACCTAAAGAAAGTAAAATCGCTCGCTATATGGGCCAGTTTAGATTTAGCAGGGGAGCAACAATAGTGTGTATTATTAAGATTATACCACGCATGTCTCTTCCTGTTGATCGAATATGGGTTGAGTCAATGGAAGGGCCTCAAGTATGATATGCATTTTGTCTCGTATTCAGGAAATTAAAGTTCTGAATAAATTTTCAAGGGATAAGAATAAGAGGTTAGAAAAATCAAAAGAACAAGGATTAAAAACTACTGTTAGGCGACTCGTGATCCCAAGACAAATCAAAATGACGAAGAGATAGGAGGTCAAAAATGACCCGAGATACTGGAAAGCTTTGCAACTTTCATGTCTCTGGGAATATTCGAGAGGCCACTTCGCCATGGTTGGTTATTTCCTCCTGTGGCAATTTTTAACTCTTCCACATGGGATAGCAATTTCAGATGGCCTCCTATTAGCAATCGAAGGACATTTCTCCCAATAAACTAACCCTCTAAATAGCATGACCTCGAGACTGATGTTAATTTAGTGGATTGGCGTTTTCAACCCTAGTTCTTCTGTACGTCAACAACTTACGCATTGCGGCGAAGTTACGGATGCGGTCTACCAAGTTGATCGAGCTGCGCAACGTCACTCATAGGGTTGAATATTCTATATTTCGTAGCTCGCCTTTTAGGGTCGATTGTGGTGCTTGGTGTGACTATTAAAGGGGGCATACTAGCGATATTTTCGTAATTGAAACCAGCTCGTCTTGTTAAATTAGATCCTAACCTTAAATATCTGCCGGAATCACGGATTAAAAACGATTGTTCTACATTGGACTTCGTGGTCCTAACGTCCTGCAATCGCTGTTGAGCCATTCTCAATTGCTTCACGTGCTGAGGACTGAGTAGGATATAAAAGATCTCAATTCGTGAAACCAACTGCGAAACAACTGTGTAATAAAGTAACCTAGAATTCAATAGGAAGATGAATGAGATCTAGTGTTTAATGGATGGAAGGTGGGGAGGTCGAATGTTAATGCTTGGATAGTTATAAAACAGATAGTTGGTATCGAAGCAATCGTACGACGCTGAGCCAATTTGTTGACCATCTCTACTGTATCAAAGCAAAAGAACATGTTTCAGATCGGCACATTTCGGTTTCCTATATTATTATATGACGACAACAAAATAGAACGATGTGGTGAATCCCCATCGGAGAAACGCCACGCGAGATACTCGCTCGTCATACCTGCTTTATATTTCAGGAGGATTCTAAATTAAGACCGCGGGATTAGAGAAAAGTGATTTAATATGTTTGGCAAAGGGAGGCTACTTCACGTTGGTTTTGTTCAATGTTTATTCGTTATTTCTTACGTAGCATGGTCTAGTGACGCGAGCGAGGTCTGTCGTGTTCTTCTGTGGGTGTGGACCTCTTATCTTACCTGAAAGCGATTGAGATGAACAGGTATGAGGTGTTTCTTTTTATGAAATTATGTTTAAACGTGCAATATAGTTAGTGAAATCGAACGATGACTTGATTCTCGAGGCCAATTGCACAATCTTCGCGGTTAGTTGGGCAGCATCTTCAAGATAGCACGTACTTTGTATAGTTGAAGAAGACGGTACTAGGTATTGTGGGGGTTGGCTGGCTAGTCCAAATCCGCCGGATAGATAAGTTCCGGGCGGATTTGAACGATTAGTGACCGAGAGTCAAGGCATGTTCGTAGAATTCGTACCTGGATCGACAGATGTGACTATGTCTAGGGAGAATGCATGCCTTACGAAGCTCCATTCACAGTAGGTCTGACATCTTCCGACGTTAACACCCAGTCACGGACGCCCCCTTTCCAATCGCTTGTCCGGATGTCCTTAATATGTACTAGTATCACTTGCACCTCCTCGCCAGCGATAAAACACTCTCGGCCGCCGTCTTCCATGTTGCTCTCCGGCTGCCGATTAAAGGCGAACACACCCTCGGAATCAAAAGTATTGTTCTCTAGATGCTGATCCCGGTAGTATATCTCCTCATCTGAGCCCGGGGCGATTAGCCTAGCAGTTCCATTTATCGTGGCACTAATACTAGACATGGCGCTCGTGTTGAGGTTAATAAGCATAGATGCGAGGCTAGATCGATGTTCGGGGCCGGGTGATCCTCCAGAGGCCCGCCGGCCCTGTGTTGGTGGTCGGTGAGATACCCCTAGCACGCCACGTTAATGTCAGCCGGGTCCCCTAGGATATTCTGGACGGTTGAGGACTAGGGTACTGTACAGTCGTGCACTAGTAGAGAGACGTTCGGATTGACAAGGAGATTGTTGGTCTTTTTCGATGCTGGATTCGTGGTCATGATAATGACGGGTACGGACGAGTAAGGCGACGATGGGAGGTACGTATAGTTCATCAAGGACACATGGGGCTGGTTATCGACGCAAGTCGCGAGATGAAGCTGCCACCAGAACCTCTGTCAGCGAGGGGCAACCATCGGAGACGCTGGCTGACGAAAGCGCGGCGGGGTTGGCTGGCCTTACGAATCGGGCATTTTCCAGGCATTGTACAACCTCGGGAGGCAGCTCGCTGACAATCTGCTTATGTGTATCGCCGGCTGACGCCTCGGAGTTGAGCGAGACCTGCTCCATGGTCTTCTTCCTCGATTGCTGAAAGGTTGTGGGTTAGGGGATTTTGGTTTCGTTGGATTTGAGGCTTGGTTTGGTTGGAGGGGTGAATTTACAGCAGTGTTTCGCAAGGGTTCCGTATGGTTGCGTACGCACTGGAATCTCCACTATGACGACAGAGGGCTTGGCACTCCGGGGCCTACAGTATTCTGTATATGTACCGTACAGCTCGGGCCATTAGTTGACGCGGGCCCTCGGCTTGTTGTTGTCGCAGCGGCTTCAGCCGGCCTTATTCACCGCTTAGTTGCGGCATCCGGGCTCATCACTTACAGCACAGGAATGTCTCTAACCAGCTGACCTTTCAATGACCCTTACCTTCTCTATCACTTTCCCCGGTATTTAAAACCATGAATACAGCCATTGACTTATTCTATAGCATTGATTGGTGATTTACAAAGCAACAGTGGCATTCAGCATGCGGTCAATTAAGCCTAGGTATCTTCGCCGGCGAGCATTTCCCCGCTATGTGTCAACTAGCGCGTCCGCTCAACCCCAGATTACACCCATCACCTCGCTTCTCATAGCCAATCGTGGGGAAATTGCCCTACGAATTAACAAGACTGCACAGCGCCTTGGCATTCAGACCACGACCTTGTATACCGACCCAGATGCTTCATCACAGCATGCTGCATGTTCACCACATTCCATAGGCCTGGGAGCCGCCAATGGATATCTGGACGGTGAGCGGATAGTGAGGTTGGCAAAGCAGCATAATATCCAGGCATTGCACCCTGGCTATGGCTTCTTATCCGAGAACTCTGCCTTTGCAAGGCGATGTGAAGAGGAAGGAATCGTCTTTGTCGGTCCGCCCGCCCAGGCGATGGCTGACATGGGAGACAAGGCACGGAGCAAGGAGATCATGACGAAGGCTGGGGTCCCCTGTGTTCCTGGCTATCACGGCTCTGACCAAGGAGAGATGGAGTTACTCAGTCATGCCAAGAATATAAAGTTTCCTGTCTTGCTGAAGAGCGTCAAAGGTGGCGGCGGCAAGGGCATGCGAATTGTTATGGAAGAAGGGGAGTTCCTACAGCAGCTAAAGAGTGCCCGAGCTGAGGCTAGGGCGTCTTTCGGCGAAGGTGGTGAGGTTATGCTTGTGGAAAAGTATATCATACGGCCTAGACATGTCGAGGTGCAGGTCTTTGCGGATAAGCACGGCAACGCCGTCGCGCTCGGCGAACGAGACTGCAGTGTGCAGAGGCGGCATCAGAAGATCTTAGAAGAATCACCAGCGCCAAATCTAGACGATGTAACGAGACTTGACCTATGGGATAAGGCTCGAACTGCGGCTCTAGCAGTAGGTTACGTCGGAGCTGGCACTGTTGAATTCATCCTCGACAAGGATTCAGGCGAGTTCTACTTCATGGAGATGAACACTCGTCTGCAAGTCGAACATCCGGTGAGCGAGATGGTTACGGGGACTGACTTGGTAGAATGGCAGTTCCGAGTTGCTGCTGGTGAGAAACTCCCATTGACACAAACAGAGATCTTGCAGAGGATAGAAGAAAGGGGCGCCGCAATCGAGGCGCGGATATACGCCGAGAGCCCTGAGAAGGGATTCCTACCCGACTCTGGGAAGCTGGTTCATCTTGCTACACCAAAGATTGATGAAGATGTCCGGATAGATGCGGGGTTTGCCGAAGGCGATACGGTTACAGAGGCTTACGATGGAATGATCGCGAAGCTGATAGTCCGCGGCGACGATCGGGAGACCGCAATCCGAAAGATGGAACTCGCTTTACAGAATTACGAAGTCGTCGGTCTGAGTACTAACATAGAGTTCTTGAAACGCCTCTGCAAGTCTCCGGCCTTCATTGAGGGCGACGTAGAGACGGGATTCATTGAAAAGTGGAAGGCAGAGCTGTTTGACCCTGTGATAGTCAAGCCTGAGGTATACGTACAAGCAGCACTAGGTATCTCAGCCTTGAGCCCTGCATCAGTCGAACTACCACATGGTGGATCCCTAGGGTTTGGCCACAATGGCGAGCAGAGGACGTTTTTCTTCAAGTCCTTAGATGTGCTGAATAAGAAAGAGGGCGAGGTAGTAGAGGTCAGCATCTTCCAGAAAGATGACCAGCTCTACGACGCCACCATCACTCGGAAAGGCGAGGAAACTCAAACTATTGAGAATATCGTGTCTTCACCGAATTTGAGTTCCCAGAAAACAATTCTGACGACGTTCTTCCCGGGGATGCGAGTCGATACGACAGTGGTTCAAGATCCAAACAATGACCATAAAATTACTGTCTTCCAACATGGCGGCAAAACCGAGTTATCTCTGGTATCGCCGGCGTGGTATGAGAAAGCTCTAGGCCTGAAGGAGGTGACTGCGTCCGTGGTGGCTCCAATGCCATGTAAGATTCTAAAGAACGAGGTAAAAGAGGGTGATGAAGTCGTCAAGGGTGCTCCTCTTGTTGTGTAAGCGTGATCATCCTCCCCCGCCAACCCCGGTAGTTGTTAACAATGACTAGAATTGAGTCGATGAAGATGGAAACGGTTATTCGATCCCCACAGGATGGCGTGATCAAAAGGTTGGCTCACAAAGAGGGCGTAAGTAGATCTCCTTGCTATGGCTTTGGAATATGGCTGATTGGTTTCTCAGGACAAATGCAAAGCGGGCACGGTTCTAGTAGTCTTCGAAGAAAGCCCTGCTACGGAGTAAGAAAGCGCACGAACTATTCAACTCGTCGCTGGACGGGCAAGCCGGTTGCTTCACCCATGTATATAACCCAATGTATAGAACTTCTTAAAGTTCAGCGTATCTTTCTTGCTTTTCTACAAGGGATATAATCATTAGATAGTAGCTTGGTTTTCACCAGGTACCACAAATATGATATTCTGTCTCCTGAATCGACATTGTCACTCCCCCCAGTCGCCTTCGCATCGCCAATTAGCAACGGGCAATTCAATCAATTGATGATATGAAACACCAGAATCACACCATTTTTAAGACCTCAGCTACATTTAATCTGTGTGTAGAGTTGGCTTTGAAGTTGAATTTAATCAATTCCTCAGGTTACGTGCCCTACGGTACTACGGATGGTAAATGTGACGTATGCGCATTCATTGCGCAATCGCCTCACCATTGACTTTTTTCGGCATATTTCACTGATAGCCAATTCGTCCCTGAATACTCAATTGGGGGGCTCTGTCTTCTCGTGGTTTGGTTGACTCATCGAAATCCCATCAATGAATCTGGAGTTAATCTTCGGTTCTTATAGAGCGTCCTTAACGTTAGTCCAAACGGACATGTTCGCCGACGCCCTTGCAATAGCTGATGGGTATAAATTTAATGATAATCATGTCCGTGACCGTGACGCCTTTGTTCGTATGGCGAGCATCTAACGAGGGTTCTGCTGCGGGATGGCTTCACGTGGTAATTTAGGAGGTGTGCGTTCCGATGTGTTGCGGGGCTTTGGTTCTAGGACCCCGACCTGAAAATTTGTGTGAGTATCCTTGCCAACAATTGAGACTTCTGACGCATCCATCTCTTACCATAGACAGTAATCTCCAGGCAGTATCTGTAGGCTGTGCCCCCACACCAATCCAATATCGTGCCCGGGTAATGTCTAGCTTGATGTCCTTGTGTAGTCGCCCGGATTCGTCGTAGGGGTCAGGACTGGGAATCGGGTTGTATGTGCCGATAACCTCGAGAGGCTTGCTATTTCGCGCCGTCCTACATTGTTGAAAGTGCATCAGTCGATAGAGCATTTGTCGTCGGTTGTTGTTAATTGAATTAAACTCACCTAGCGTGCGCAACAACCATGTTGTAGAAAGGCGCGTTTCTGCGCCCGAAGCGCGCCAATTTAATTCTAACAACCATGGTGATTATACTGAGCTGGTGTGTTGATCAGCTGTTGGAAGCAATTACAATGGACCGCGCAAAGGCCAAAGTCAATAATTTTGGCGGAGCCGGGGTCGGGTTGATCCGCTTCAACCAATCAATGCCCACGGTCGGCTAGAGTGGCATGCACTGTAAACCCGCCAATCATAGATAGTACCGTAGCAAGCAACCGGCTAGCGGTACCTACTTACAGCATGTAGGTAGGTAGAGTGATGCGCTGTGATGTCAATCACTCCTATCTTCCTTCGTACTATTTCACTTGACTCCGTCATCACTCATTACTAGTTTCGTCCCCGTCAACATCATCATCACCATTACCATCACCGTCAATCTCCGTACTCCGTGTATGTCGTAAATCTTCACGAGTTGCATCAGCAATGGCTCTCAAGGTGAGTTGGCTAGAATAATGACTGTATGAGTTGGCCCTTGACTTACACCCTATTCATAGACACTCTCAGCCAAAGCAGCTGCCGCTCTCGACAAGGAGCTTATGAGCACCGGTGCCTTCTCCATTGACCAACTCATGGAACTCGCCGGGCTATCAGTGTCGCAAGTTGGTATGTATGTACTTGCAAATTGTTATAGACCTGGATGGTTACTCATATGGCCTTCATAGTCTATCATGTACACCCTCCTAGCAAAGGCAACCGAATTCTCGTGGCCTGTGGCCCTGGAAATAATGGTGGGCACGCGAGATCCACGTTATGCGATATGGAGAAAGCCCAGGCTGACTAACTTAGGTGGCGATGGCCTCGTTGCCGCCCGCCATCTTCGCCATTACGGATACCAACCCTCCGTTTACTATCCAAAGCGTAGTAAGAACGATCTCTATATGGTATGTAGCAATTTCCATCGCAAACATGACTACGAAATCTCTCTACCCTTATAAACCCTTCATAGGTATAAGACCAAGATGAAACTATGTGGTTATTATTGTATGCTCTGGTCCTACATTTCTAGTTTCTATTTCTAATCCGCCGTGTGGATAACCCCTTCTCTATACGATATTTCTCATTCTTCGGGTCATGATCAACATGTTTCCTATCTCGTTGCACACATATTCTGTCATCGGCAGTCGGAGTCTCGCCGTACTGAGCTTTTGTTTAGCGACTTGCAAAACAGCTTGAAGACCTGGAAGTCGCATTTGTGGACGACTTCACGACAGCTATGAAGTCGACAGATCACGTCGTAGATGCTGTCTTCGGTAAGATGTCGTACTCGTATAATCATAACATCGTAATGCTTATTCAGGCAAGGCTTCAGCTTTTCGGGTGAGGTTCGTGAGCCGTTTCCTGCGGTGATCAAGGCTCTCGAAGAAACGAAACTCCCCGTAACCTCCGTTGATGCTCCGTCCTCATGGAATATTGAAAATGGTCCACCACAATCAGGTCTAGGGAGCAAGTTCAACCCTGCGTATCTGGTCAGCCTTACAGCGCCCAAGCCTCTAGTTCAACACTTCAAGGGCCGGCATTTCGTCGGAGGGCGGTGCGTCTCCTTACCCCCAACTAAAGGTGCTAGTCGACACTAATGAGCCAACAGCTTTGTCTCTCCCACAATCGCCGAAAAGTACGGCTTTGAAATTCCGAATTACCAAGGGGTAGACCAGTTCGCCGAAGTTGGCGTTGGTGGTGTTCGAAAGCTGTAGACTCTCTCGGCTCTACGCAGTATGTTTCGGTCGAAGAGTCTGGCCGGCTCCTCCATTTCGAGGTCAACTGACACTACAACCCCCCGTGCGGCTATATGGACACACGGGACTCGGGCAACGACCCTCTTGCATGTCTTCATTTTCCTGGATGGTACCTTGGGGGCAGCGTAGAAGTGGTGGGTGAAAGTGCCGGCAGAACTCGACGAAGACGAGGTATTCCTTCCCACAAACAGGGCACTCCGAGACATGCTCAGTGCACATTAAAGCCGTGAACTGCGTGTTGTAAAGAAACGGCAATGGCATGTATCGTATGGCAGGACCCCTATTGTGACGCGAGTATCAACGAGCGATAATTCGGCGTAGCATCCGTTAGTCTGTTGTGGCTAGAACCTGATAGTATGCGTGCTTTGATGCATATAAGGGGCTTTGGGGATATCATAGAATATGGGATGCAGTCGCACATACTCAGGGAGATCGCCACCGTAGACTAACAAGCATGAGCATGAGCATGAGCATAAGCACGAGCACAAGCACATCAAGCCCGGGGAGCCTATATGATGAACAGTTGTGGCAAGCGACAGACAGGGTGTTGGGTTTGGAACTGACAGCTTGCACGAGGGCGCACCAATCAGGGCAGGTCAACAGTCTCCCTCATTGTCGAAGCAACTAACAAACAGCGTTTACAGTCCTCCTCCAACAATACTACATTTTTTTNCCTGTCTTGTGTAATCACAATCAGAGAGGATGTGGAAAGTACCTAGGAGGCCGGAGCAAAAGCTCCTATATGTGTCTGATAGGCTGCAGCGGCTCCCGGCGCTTACCACATTAGCTGCTACCATTTTCCTCGTTCGTTGCGCTGCGTCTGGACCGCCTCTCCTTGTCGATCCTCTCTTATGCATTGCACCTTTCACATCGGCCCAATGTCTCGCAAATAGGGTGCTGATAAATAGTGCCCAGTGGCCTCCCCTACTTTAGCTCTAGGACCTAGCTGATTAAGCATTTTTTACTGTGTTGAAAAGCTCATCGGTCTTGCTCCGGCACCATGCGGGCCGTCCGCTAGAAACCGTTCTCGATGATGGATCCAATCTACGGGAAAGTCAAAGCTAGCGCACCCGGTCTAGCGTCGTCTAGCCATCACCTGCATATCTTACGGAGACTAAATTATGGGGACTAGATGCAGCGAAGCAGCCTCACGCGTCGTTCGGTACAGCGCTATGCGCAGTACGCTATATTCCAACCAGCATCGGTACCCTAGGCAGAGATTAGGTATGATCTATAGATATGCTTGACCGCATAGGTCGACTGTGGCTGTGCTCATGGACGCCACGTTGGTGTTTTGCCACATCACAACACTCTAGCCTGGTCACATATCACCGGCGAATCCACATTTCCCTACGAACAAATAGTGTATGAACCAGCGTGCGACGGCTCCGTTTCGCAATATCTAGGCTACACAACACGGCGAAGAGGTGGCGAATCCGAGCTTTCACCAGAGCCACGGCGATATATGCCTAGTCTGATCCACGCATTCGATCGCTAGAAGATCATTGCTACATAGGGTTTTCTCACCGTGGTAATAGGAGAAGAGTGAGTCAAGATTCATGGTTTTCGGCCGTTCCAGGCAAACCAGATACCTGGACTGTATATGATCCGCGATAAACAGCCTCAGAGCCTCGTAGACGACCCAGTCAGAAGCGGACATTATATCACTTAGCCACGTACCTTAGCCACGTACGTCCGCCTGCCCTGAAAACTATTGTGGCGTTGGCCAAGGTCAAGGAACTGTTCGCCACATTCACAAGCCACTTAGCTCTTTTAGCCTGCATCGCCAACCACAACCAGCAACCGTCAATACTTGGACTCGGTTACAGGCCCCACCTTGAACCACAGACCCTTGAAATCCTTTGTGCACCTGATCGATACCGAGGAACATATCACAATTTTTACCTGGGAAAACCACCTCGCAACATACGCCACATGACGTGTAAAGCTATCTTCGTAGGGATGCATTTCCCCTCTCCCTACCAAGAGGTCGTTCATATTCGTAGGCCTCCGACGTTATCTAGGCGTCATTTTGATTGAGAAGTGGTAGCTTTTCGCGCGGTCTGACAGTACAATATGGTATGTACATGTGTACTTATGAAGAACCCTGTAACGGCTCGAACACCCGAGAGAGGTGTCGTGTCCCGTGACGAGCCCATTTGCCCCGCAGGCTATGATTGGTTGTCGGTGTCTAGTCCGGACTCAGCTCCACGTTCTATTCCCGCTTCACTTTTCGACTACATTCGAGATGGCTCTCGACTTCTCCTCGACGACCTATGGCAAGCAGTAAATCCATAGAGTGGGAGGTGCGGCCGGAATACCGATATCATTCAGTTACAGTACTGGGCATTCAACAACCAAGCCCAATTGTACCAGCTACCTAATTCTCTGTGTCGGCCTTATATTCTCTCTGGGAACAGAATTCAGCCAGGATAGTGAGCTATTCATATAATTACTGATCAAACCCCCACTTGCTAGAGCGTGAGCTAAGCAAGCAACTAGAAGTGCAACAGCATAAAGAACACATACTTGATAACACTGACCTCCGTATCTATATAACGAAATTCTCACTATAGATTTCGCTTATATCCGGCTTTCCGATCAAGACCCCATCCACCTATCTAGTACTCAGTACTCTTAGTGCGATCTGATAATGTGAGTCGCCAAGCCCTAGTAAACGCAATTGAGCCTTCGGTGGTGCCCACTAAGAACATGAAGAACACATCTCCTACCAATTTTTGCACTGGAGTAGTTCCTATTGCACTACCGATCATATAATGACGAGATGTCTAATTATATGCATTAGATAATCCTAGCTTGGTGATTATTACGGTTATCACGTCTCATGTAGAACGACAACGAGGTGCAAAGGGTAGTAAGTGGCAATTGCTTATTGCCCTACAGGAAAAATTTCTTCACCGTAGCTACACGGCATGCTGCGTGCACTGCTTCTAACCTTCCACCCAAAATACTCGCACCTTGCATCTCACGCTTCTAGACCTTGTCCGCTTCTTAAACTTAAATTAGCGATGGACAATGCTTCTTAAGACATGTTACATATTGCCACCTACTCTTATTCGGATACATCAATGCCATTGTATATCGCTGCGACGATCACCGTTCGCACGTGAAGACGGGTTAGCTCCCGTAGCTAGCTTGCATGGATAGCTAGTTAAGGACGTCTTTGAGTGGCCGGGTGACTATGCCTAACTTACGCGTACTTCTGCCCGCATGGGCGTGCATCTCCAGTTCCGTAGATTTACTAATCGAGGAACAGGTGCCTTAAGAATGGACGTTAGGGTATTACACAGTCTATAAAATGCGGAAATCTATGACATCTAGGCCGTCTTTCCAGACTATACTGGTATGGATAATCAACAGAAGCGGTCAAGGGTACTTCATCTCGACAACGCTCAAATTTTAGTAGCGCCATGCCATAATATAGCTATATTCCGCTATGTGGTCTAGGTACCGCATCACTCAAGGGCCCTTCTAAGAATTGGATGTTAAACGTCTTTCAGTATTTCTCTCGGGTCCAGGGGTGATACTATCCTCCCAGCAAACCGTGTTGCAACCCAACTGTAGTTGTTTATCGGGTCTCTTCCTGCTCATAACCACGGAGAGAATGCTCCGGAGTCGAGATAATTATCGGTACGCTAGGTGCCCACTGACGCTCCTATAGTCAAATACGTCATTTTATTCTTGGTGGTCCTAGTATTTCGTTAAGTGGTGACGTGGGAAAGCATAACTGGTATACTCTTGCCGCTGTTGAAGTTATCCGCCGAATCGTAATTAACCGAGATGAAGAGAGTCAAACTTCACAGATGAGACTGCCAAGTTATTGATGTGTTGGGCGTGGTTGTCACAACTGTTGTGTCACTGTATTTGTTATATCCCTACCTGGGCTTACAAAGTTGATTTCCTTACGTTCCATGTTACTATTTCAAATCACTTTAAAAATTCACGATTCCCAGTCTCAAGTATCCTGAAAGAACTAGGTTCTCCTGTGAAATACAGGTGCATGACCTGCAGACGACTACAGGCTAGATTGGTTTTTTATACTGCATGAACTAAATACAACCTCAAAGATTCGCATGTCATTCTTGGTAAATTTCATTCGCACCATCTTCTTCATTACGGGAAATCTATGCACTCTCTGCTCAGTTTGCATTTGTAAGGCTGTGTGAGCCGTGTGTGTATCTAGCTGAAGAGTTCATATGATTTCGCCTCCAAAGGCATAATGTTGCGATCATATACGCGTTGCCCCCAGTTTTTAAGATGCGTATGGTTACAGATAAGTTTTAGGTCTTGCTGTGCGTGCAGCATTGGTAGGGGTGAAGCTCACGTTAGTCTTCTCCCAAACAAGTTCTATTGGTGACTGTCTGGGTCAGGCTCATGCGGTCTTATTGGCCTACATTTACTCATGATGAGACTGGTGCCTATTCTAATGCTAGCCTTATATTTAGTGGTTGGCCTATCACCTATGAGAAGTGTGACTACCCGCGAGACTGGACTGTCATTTCTTATTGACGCCTAATTATTCCTTTGAGTCTATAGAGATTGAGCCGTTGACATCCACACTATCTGATCGTGGCGAGATAGAAGAAATGGGGTGGCTTGGGTATCGCCACCCCAGCTCCCTGCAGCTTAGTTTGCATAGTAAGTCGATTCAAACCACTAATGCGTCTAAAACCCATCCCCAATAATGGTAAGATGCTACCACCGTTATAAGAACCGCCCCCTATTGTTAGCTGCATATGTTGCCGTGGTAGTGTTAAAAATAATAGAATTTGACAATGACGTGAGATTATCAGTGGGTATACATGTGTGCATATATTTTGGGCGGGTTTGGACAAGTGAATAATATCTGGTTGATCAAGATTTGTGTCAGAAGGAACTGTCTAAACCGGGAACTCCGAGAAAGACAATAAAACTAGATCTACAGAATGGATAGTGGCGTGGGGAAAAGATGATCCTGCCATGAGCCATGCCCCTGGAGGGCTCGGGCCACGCCGCACAAGTTAAATAAAACCTGGGTTATATAAGCTAGTAGGGACCACATCGATATGGAAGGAATCCCTTCTCTTGCACAATAACAACGGCCATAATCAGTAGTTGGAATTATGGCAGACTCTGTACGGTTCTCTTATCAATGGGTTTTAGTGTAAGTTTAGTCCTCAAGTGGGGAGTCGTTCAGTCGTGACCCGAAGCTATCATTACAACACTTCCAATTCAAAGATGCAATCTACCTTTGTTAACAAAAATCATACACAACCCTCCGTATCAATGATAGTAACATTCATATGACACTCTGCTTAACGCCCGAGACTTTACAGACCAACTAACTCCATAAGTGACGCCCACGTGGTCTTGATAGTTTCTCTAGCCGAACCAAATGTCCCCTTTATCCAATCCAGCGCGCGGCTGCATACGGCAACAACCCAACAACCAGCAAGATACAATCCATACGATGTAATCAGAAACGAGGAAATACACAAGAGTATCCACACACACTTCCAGAATTTCTTCCAGTTAAAAGGCTTCGATGGGCCACTTTCGTGACCTTGTCGAACCGGATATGTGGTCGGGAGAGTAGAATAGCCGATGTAGCTACCCGGGAGGCTCCCGCGAGAGGTAGATAATAGTGGCTGTCTTTCAACTCTCGAAGCAGTGATATTTGTAGGAGTGCGGGTGGTGATTGATTCCCAATAGGTACCGCCAATTTCGATATTTCTCGCTTGGTAGTTCGACGGAGATGCAAGGTCATCATCGAAAAATATACTTTGGTGAACCCTAATTGGGCGCGCAGGAGCCACTGTGGTCGATGGGGACTCGTACGGGGCCTCGGTAAACTGGATATGCTGGACAAGAGTTTGGTACGACCGTTTCGAGAGGAAGATCTCTGGGCCCCTGCGGTTATAGGGTTGCAATGAAGCTAGGCGGATGCTATGTCTGTTCCTCGTCTTCACGTACGAGCTCTTCCTCAGCTTGTACGACGAGTCCTCCAGGATGAGGAGAATCCCATTGTCGGGGTGGGCTTTACTAGGTGCGATCGGAAGATGGTCATGTCGCGCCAACGCCTGGGTTGGGTATTTTGTTTCAAGATCGACACCGCCGAACGAGGTGATCTATGTTTGCCGAAGAGCTTGTAAGCTAAGAGCATTTCACTCATAAGACTTGGAAGAAGCACGCACGACGAGAAACTCAACCCGGGTGTTTCGGGCTCTGGTGGAGAGGATAACCACAGGGTGGTAACAGCAGCCTTCTTCAATATCGGAATCGGCTGGCACCAGCTCGTCCTTCCGAGGTAGCCATTTTATGCAGCCCGCGAGGCGTTCTTCGATCACACCTGGCATCACCGTTCAACACATTCGTCCTAGAGTCTATATACCAACTCTACATATTATTGTGAGCACTTTGTTGGGTTCAGATGGACGCTTATAATTTGAATGGGATTGGGTGTCGGGTGGGAGAGACAATGCCTGAGAGGGAGGGACGGGTTAACCTTGGCGCCTATTTCGGTCAGATATAAGGCCATCCCCAACCCATCCCCAAACATCCCCAAACACCAGGCCTCCCAGCTACAGCCAATCGATCATGCATTGATGCACCGCCCCCAACCGGTATTCGCCAACGCCAATTGTAATCCAGAGAGGCAACCAATAGGCATTACGAACCAAGCTTCAATCATGTCCGTCATAAGCTTACTAGAGATGGAATAAGGAGAGATAAGAATCCAGATGCAGTAACGATCACGTGATGTATCTTGATATGGATGATATGATTTGGTGATACGAACAACCAGCGAGATTGATAAGGGGTTTCATAAGGGAAGTATATAAAACGAATATATAATGTAATCATCCCCTATATGCCCAGTTATGAGTTAGAGCATGTCGCCTCGTATGGCCACCTGGTATTATGACTAATCACCCCCTATTACATGATAACTACTATTGGTGAAAGTGAGGCTTATATTTTCGTCAGTAGGAGTTAATAACAAATGAATTCCTTTGGTGAACTTTTCGTTTCTTTAGCCCTTTTGGCCAAAGAAGATTTCCTTCCATGGGTTAGCCCCCTCGTTTTAAACTTATGATAACTTCCCTCGGCCATTTGTTTCTCTGCAACTTCTTTCTACGAATTTAGAGATAGGATAGCCTTTTGCATATCTCACCCGCTCATCCAATATTGACGCACTGATATATAGGTAGCTATATGAGCACCAATTCTTGGGAATGTGATGTATCCATATGTAGCTTCTTGTGCGTATCTTTGCATCCCTCGATTCATCATCCTCCTTCTCCCAATGTGTTTATATTGGTTCTTATACATTTATTGTAGCACCATGTTGTAAGATGGCCTGACTTGTACGTCTATATTTACTAGCTAGATGACGGGGAATTCATTGCCACGTACTATGATGCTCCCTTTGTAGAACGAGGCAGGGGCTGTTGATTTGATAACGGCAATTGTCTTGCGTCCTCGAACCTCTGTTCCCTATGAATAAAGCTACAGAGTAACACCAGGTCACAGTCATTGCTTACATTTACACATTGTTCCACCTACATGTTATACTTGTATAACTACTGCCGCGTGGTGTCATCTATATATTAGAACCTTGTCTCCAGATAGATGCTTGAATCCTCATTTTCGAAGAACAAAATAAACCGAAAAATCGAATGAGACAAAATACTGAAATATCTTCCAAGACGTTGATGACATTATTGGTCACATGAACCCCATCACCAACAGTCCTAGATATCATTCGTCTCGCTTTTGTCACCCAGACTTTAGTAAACAGCTATCAAAATGTAAGAAACCGTCCGTATGGCTTCTTTAGATGAGCTGGCTGACTTTAGAACTCTCGTTTAATAGGACCGGCTTTTACCGATATGTAAGCTGATCGCCCATGATTCTCTATTGGAAGTGTCTGGCACCTGAATCTCGCGATACCGAAGACAAATATTTAAATAATTACTGCTAAATGCTAATTTTGTTTTACTCTCTGGTAGCGTTGTAAATATTTCCTAACGCACAGTTGCCTGAATTGGGTATGGATATATGGCGCGGGCTGCGCTTCTTGTGCAGTAGGTGGAAATTTCCAAGACAAACAATCCAACAGTAGGAATACAATGCTAATGCAGACGTACAGGCGCAAGGTCGAGATGGTAACTCTCTCTCGGTACCTAGTCATGCTGCCAGCCCGATTGACGGCCATACATTCGCTAAGAGCTGTGAATAGGTAGTCTGATTGTATGGAAGAGTGTAGGGTATCCGGTACAAACGACTTTGGAATACTTTATACCTGTTTGATTTGTATTGGCACAAAGGGCTCTGATGCTAGTGTCATGATATTGCTCATGAGGACATCGCTAACTACAGGCAGTCAAATGTAAGACTTGGCAATATTCGAATTATCCTTGATAGGGAGTAGTGTTCGTATGGTAGTTGTGCTCCGGGACTGGTAGTAATTCCTAGTATTTGAGTGGGTTTGCCTCTTGGGTCCTTTATAGCTAGTCGGGGACAGCTTTCCAGATTATAGGATAGGCTCGGTGAACGAAAATGACTCTGGGGTTCTACTAGCCGTCTAATAATGAATTTTGATCTGCCGTTGGAGTGCTGCTATAGAGTATCTGTACAATGGATAGCGGGCAAGCCGTTGGTCTAGTCCCCCAACTCCGCCGCGCCCTTATGCATTCTCGCGTAGTGACCGTCGACGTCGGTGGTAAAGAAGGCAAAATCTCCACCGACAATTTCAGGGCCAACAATCTAGACACCCTATCCTTCCGCGGTCCTATGACCTCACTCATCTCGGTAGCTCTGCAGCGCCTCACCACTGAGGACAACGCGCCAGAGGTCTCGTTCATTCGTGGCTACCCAGGCTTTGGCAAAACCGGCCTGTCGCGCGAGCTCACGGGCATTGGCCCTGCTCTCGCTGAGGCTATATTTGCGTCTTTGATAGCGTTGCTATATATTCCCATCGAGTAGACAGGGGGGCGTCGCATCTACATCGCAATCACTGCGTGCTTTCCTCCGCGAAAGGAAGATAATGACGATAGCGCCGCTTTGGGAAATAATGTTGGCATCACGAACAGCGTAGACGGCCTGAAGGGCAGGTGTCCTTATTCTATCCATTATAAAGTCGAGAGTACGAGTCAGATGGTACAGGATCCCATAAAGACGTAATTAAATGAGTGGTGTGACAAAAAGCCTGGGCACACGCCGAGGAGACGTACAGTAATGGTGAACTTAACTTGCAAGATGGACCGTGAGGAAATGTATCTGGTTTGATTGATATGAAAACTACCGCTGCGGTTCCATATTAGGACTTCACTTTCCTCTGCATAGCTGTTCATCAACGGCCAACCTTCCCTTCTCCTTTTCGCTTTCTTTTTGCTTGCTTGTTCCATTCGCTGTGTTGCACTCACTCTGTGTTACAGCTAGGCTCTGTTCTTCAATGGATACATGGCCTAGGTACGCTTGTTGGATGACTAGGAGGTACACATTTAGGTTAATCTATTCCTCTTTACTGTGCTGCAAATCAATAATCACTACAAGTAACAACTCTTGTAAGATACTGACATTCCGTATTATCTTTACGGTAGGGGAGGGTACATAATTACGAGCTCGACCTCTAGTTTAGGAACCCAAATGCCCTCCAACTGTCTACCTATCTCCCAACAAATCCTCATCCACAACCCCCACCCATCCAAGAGCCTCATAATCTGCAACAGTCTCTCGCGTATCTAGAATAACGCCACCACACGACATCCTTAAGCAACTTGACTCAAAGAAATCCCACAATGACGCGCCCCGGTTCTCTTGCCCGCTGGCCAGCCGCAAAATAGGGTTAGGCTTGTCTACGAATA
>JAPESX010000258.1:0-22140 GCA_029590615.1 Nemania bipapillata | reverse complement strand
CAACGGTGTGCTGGACCGGTATGCGGTCCTGGATTTGAATGAGTCCAATGCTACGGATTCGCGCGTCGAGCGCACATTCGAGCTGGGCGTGCCGGCTTGCGTCAAGAGCGCCGAGATACGCCGACTCACTGGCGGCGGCACGAGTCAAAACGCAACATACTTGGGCGCTGCGAACATAACATACGCCGGCATCACATACTCGAGTGCCCAGCCACAGGGTGTCAGCGCCGGGGATGGTCCTGTTACTGTGAATGCAGTGAATGGGACAGTGTCATTTCAGCTCAAAGCATCGGAGGCGGTTTTGGTCCTTTTGAAGAGATAAACAAACGTATGCAGAGTGATTAAGGGTCGGTTGTGGCGGCCCTGAAACTCCACGGTTGAGGATAATGAAGATTGGATTCTACTTCCTGTATATAGCGCATATTCATGAGAGTATTAATGCTAAACTTGCACTTTTGACAACATACCTTCGATCGCTACAAGACAAGGAAGAATGGACCCTTGCTTGAACGATGAGCCAACAGCGTCACTACTGATGTTCCAATGACAGCCATGGATTCCTGATCCAATAGTGTGGAAGCGAGCACGAGCGACAGCATTATACATCAATAATCGCAGTTATTGGAGTGGGGAGTTGTTACAACAAAGTTGACCAAACCAGGAGACCTTCCGAAATTCTGATAAGCTACTTGAACAAAACGAGGTTAGGAAGCTTGACCGAAGTAAGTTGTTTATATAAGAATTTTGAGTGTAATGATAAATTGCGAAGTTGTGATTGCATTTATTGATTGATAGTGTGAGCAAGGGGTATAATGAGTGACCATGATAAACTATTCTTTAGACGAGCAAGATGGTGTCTTTTCTTGACAAGCGACCCTTGTTTGTGATACAGTCCTTTTTTTCTCGCTCGCACTATGCCAGCCTTGACGTCTCCCGTTGGGTATTAGCAGGTTGCCTGCATGCAAGGCATACAACAATATGCACTAAAGATAGTGTTGGCCCGAGGACGTGTCATTTCAGAATAAAGAGCACTCTTGAGGGGTACAGTCTGTGACCCTATCCTGTATCCGGATCCATCTTTACAGCCACCGCACATATAACTAACATTCTCGCAGCTCGCTCTATCACCAGTCTCATCTTTGCTTTCTTGTTACTACATACCGCACAAGCATTTGCAAATAGGTCTTATTCATTCAGTTTCCCGATTCGCAGTCGTCGTCCAGAAGAGCTATTCACCATGTTTGGGCACTTCCATCCCCGCCACATTCCAGCCATGATCGTCGCAACTACAATGACGTTTGGCGGTATGTGGCCAGCCTTCGATCCGCGGGGCTCTATGCTCGAATTTGGGTTTCCCAGCCGCATTGCCCACTCCCCTGAAGCAGCTCCCGTCATGGTCATTGGCCAGGCGCGTGGTACAATTGTAGGGCTTCTCATGTTCATATTCTACTATCGCCGCCAATTCCAACTACTCGATACATTCATGGCGGTCGCTGGTGCATATGCGGGCTTAGTTGACAGCTACGTTGTATGGAAGCAGGGTAATCCCCGATTTGCTCTCTTTCGACTCGTCAGCTCTGGCTTGATTTCCGCCTGGGGATTTTTTGGCTGGACAGCCGGCTACTAGATCCACCAATACGAAGCCATATTATCCAGGACCTCACTTGTAGCAGACTGAGACCTTCTGGATTTATAGGCAAGGCTATTGGAGGAATAAGGTCGCCAGGCCTTAGCGGGTCTCAGAAGAGTTAGAAAAGGGGGCTATTCCTATCCCTTAGGAATGTATAGACTAGGGGCCAGGATCTTCCTAATCAAGTGTGAGGAAAGGGGAGATACATGGACCTTTAGAAGCCCGAGAGAATCATTAGCTGAATTAACCTATTCCAGGCCCTATATATCAGCCCTTGTCGCAGTTCCGCAGCGTAGGTATAGCGGTATGGCCGTTGGAACCGAATGTGTCTTTCCATGTGAGATAGCCAATACTTTAGGCTGTAAGGCTGAACCGCCGCTGAAGTCGGAGCGCTCGCCATTAGGATTAGAGTAAACTGAAATTTGTAAGTAGTTCATACTTAGTGGTAGAGAAGCCATTCTAAGTCATGTGGGAAGTTGCACCATCACGGAGATATAAACGGATCCAAATAAATCAAAGGAACCGACTTATTAAGACGATTAAGTCTTTGTAGAGCCCCGTCTGATGAAAAAATGCCACACGTAAGAATTCCTCCTGCGTAATTCATTCTTCTTACAACACCCAGTGATAATAGCCCGTGATAGTGTGTTGGAGTGAGGAATAGGGGGCCCAGGAGAGAATTGCTTTATTTCTCCCATATAAATAGCAGGTTGTAGGGAATGTCCTTAAAGCTGGAAGCGAGGCAGCCAAGTTATATACACACATAAATTCCCGTTTAGAATCAATTAAATACTCGAAGCTTTCTAAATCCTTGGAAGATTATTGTGGCCATGCTCCCAAAGTGCGGTACGCAAGGCTTGCACATCCGGTTTAATATAAAGCAGAAAATAACGTAGCCTAGTATCTCAGTCTACCTGTTGGTAATAAGTTGTTTTTAAAACTGACAGGTTTCGTAATAAATTTAGAGGCGGGGCTAGTCACACGGTACTAAGTATAGAGTAACTACACAGCGCAGCTAGTTTATAAGTACCTACCGATTAAAGTGAATAACGAAATAGGCTCTTTGTAATAGATGTCGAGTAGCGGAGAGAAACCCATTTCTTTTAGCAGCACACTACGGACATGCACACAACCGAAATCCAAAATGGAAAAGGCACGGTCCGAATACGAGCAGCAAGCAGCCAACACATATTAAGTTATGTCAATTCGCGCGAGGCTTGCCTCCGCTGGTACCACGAAAGTAGTAGCCAAACTCTGCCGTCTCGCCCCAGCAGCAATTAAGAAAAACCCATCGAAAAGATAAGGTTCCTCTGCCCTTTCACCCTCCTCGGTCTGTACTTGAATGGCCATGGCGACACTAAACAAACCAAGAGTCTCCAACGACCACATCAGCAGCTACCCTCAGCTTCAAAGTGTCGGCGATGACACTAAAGAGGAAGATGTAGCGCCCCCTGAGTTCAAGCATACTTGGCGTATCTGGGTTGTGTTCATTACCCTTGCTTTCTTGGCCTTCATAGCAGCAATCGATTCAACAATCATCACTACTGCCCTACCAACAGTGACGCAGAAGATTGGCGGCGAGGGTCTCTACGTTTGGATAGCCAACTCGTACCTTTTCGCCTCGACAATCCCACAGCCTATGTATGCACAAGTGGCCAACATCTTCGGTCGCCGGAATCCCCTTTTCGTTGCCATCGTCCTCTTTTTTGTTGGTAGCGCCATTGGCGGTAGCGCCCATAATGCGGCCACTCTGATTGCTGGGCGCGTTGTTCAAGGTCTCGGGAGTGCAGGGTTGTACGTTCTCCCAGAGATCGTCCTATGCGATATTATTCCTCCACGCTCTCGAGGACCTTTTCTGAGCGCGATCCTGTCATGTGCAGCTCTGGGCTCGACGATTGGCCCCGTCATCGGCGGTGCGCTCGCCCCAGTAGATTGGCGTTGGATTTTCTACATCAACTTACCAGTGAGAAGACAAGACCATGCGCTACTAGATTTCATGAAAACTAACGCTTGCTCATGAGGTTGTGTCGGTTTTGTTCGTTGCCCTTGTCTTCATTCTTCGAGTCAAATACACACGCAGTCCGACGTGGCGCGCCGCCTTAGCCCGCGTTGATTTCGTCGGCATGGCATTATTCATACCTTCCATGGTCGCCCTTTTCTTTGGTCTCATTACAGGCGGCAACCAGGCGGCGGGGTACCCCTGGAACTCACCTCGAATCATTGTTCCATTAGTGCTGGGCGTATTAGGTTGGATCGCCTTTCATATCTACGAATCGACTCCGATGTGCCGGGAACCCAGCATGCCACCCCGCCTATTCAAGCACCGCACTTCTGCTATGGGATACCTGATTATCTTCCTAGCCAGTATTGTTTTTCAAGGCATCAGCTACTTTCTGCCTATATACTTCCAGGCGGTAAAAGGGGCTTCACCTTTGCTCTCTGGCGTCGATTATCTACCCTTTACAGTTGGTCTGGTTCCACTAGCAGGCCTCTCGGGAGCCTTCTTATCCAAAACTGGACAATACAAGCCTGTTCACTGGGCGGGCTTTGCCTTGGGCGCCGTTGGGGTAGGTCTGTTCTCAATGCTCAATGAGAGCTCGTCTCGGGGCAGCTGGGTCGGCTTCCAGCTTATCGCAGCCGCTGGTTCCGGCTTCATATTTACAGTTACATTGCCGTCAACGCTAGCGCCCTTACTAGAATCCGACGTTGCCGTGGCCACAGGGACATATTCGTTCGTTCGCACCTTTGGCCTCGTTTGGGGAGTTACCATTTCTTCTATAGTCTTCAATAATGAAGTGGATTCCCACCTCGGCAGCATCTCCGACCCGTCGGTGCGCAAGCTCCTCTCCGATGGCGCTGCTTATACCTTCGCCTCCGGCCCAAACAGTGTTGGTTCCTTGCCTGAACCTACAAAGAGTCAGGTAATACATGTCTATGTTGCGGCTATGCGTGTTGTATGGCTAGTTTTCGTCGGGGTATCCGCCCTTGGCTTTTTTGCTACATTCGTTGAGAAGCACGTCCCACTACGTAAAGATGCAAGCAGCGAGTTTGGACTAGCTGATTCTAAGACTACGGACAACCAAAGCTGAAGAACTAGAGCATTCTGAGGGCAACGCCTCTAGTACGGGCTCCACGAGGTATATAGCGGCTGGGAGTCTCTGCAGGTGTATAAACTACGAGCATTGTTTTCACTATTAGAACATATACCTAGAACAGGGAGAGATTAGCATCACTTTAGTGTATAGTCAACAACAGCTGTTCTTTTAAATTGACACTATGAGCTAATATTTATACATTCAGGGTGCGCTGAAGTTGTTGATGCATACATACTGACAATGGCCTGCCAAATTTCTCACAGTTATTTTCAATATCCGTGATTACCCCGTGTCATGATCTTACCGTATATCGAATGTCTGAATCTCCAACATCCATTCTTAAAGGCTGCCATACCAACACTTCAACATTTATATGCAAAAATACGCATACTCATCAAGACCATAGCCCAACAGCTTTAATTATTTCAAAGGATGGCGAGTCTGGCTGGTATTTGTGTCATGAGTTGAGCTCTATCTATACGCTTTGTGTTGCGTTCCTTTCATATATAAACCGTCAAGTCCCCCTTGGAGACCTAGCGATCCGGGAACCAATTGATCTTTCTGTTGTGCTCTGGACTATGCCTTACCGCTATCCTTACTACCCCTTTTTGGCTGCTAATAGGCCTTCTGTTCGCTCTTTGGCATATATACCTAAGAAGACAATAGCACCCATACCACACAATATGGAGAGGCAGAGCGTGATACCAAGAACTCTAGCTCCGGGCTGAACTTAGATCAACTTCGCATACGAGCCTTCGGGGCACGCCTTCTGAACAGGTAGATGGGCAACGGTGAAAATGCTAACGGGTTACCAAAACGGTATGTCGAATAAAGCGGTAGTAATTGAAGTAATTGTGTCTATAGATCATGGCGATATCCCAATGTTTGGCAAGCGAAAAGAGCCGACATTGGTAATAAGGATGGAAGAGGAGTATGGTATGCTGCAATAGATATGTGATCCTCTTCCTGCACTCATTCATGTATCGGAGTGCTAGCTGCAGATTTTCTTGCAAACACAATTTTTCTTACAGGCCGGATCCAAGCTACAGATCTCCATATTCTGGTTACATGAGGGCCTCTTTGGACTGGCAGAGCATGGACCGTAGCAGAATGTAAGTAGCTGACAATCATCGGCCAGCTTAACAGCACTGCAACTAAAGCTATCATACCATACGGCTGCGGTCAGGACCAAAGCGTAAGTTATGGTAGCAGTAGCCCCGAGTATCATAGCATACTGGAAAGGAAGGTTATCGTTAGCTACCCATGATGTGACGTATATATTCCAGGGCGTAATGATTCTCTAGATACCTTTAAGCATAATACTATTTTGGAACTGCGGCCCAGCATCGCTCGATATGACGAGATTGGAAAACGCGACTGAGGTTAGACTGATTGGCTGCACCCAAGGAGACACACGGTTAAAGGTGTGAAACGGTATGGGAGAATTCAGATTTGACGGCAATCGGCTTCGGAATTAGTCGCCTGAGTTACAAAGTTTGGTGCTACAGAAACCCCATTACGCACTACTCGAGTGACAAGATACGTGCGTAGGAAGAAGAGCGGTACTATGCGCAAACCGTCTTCCGACCGATCGGTATATATTAAAACGGCAATGTAGGTTATACATACCGCACTTTAGAGGCCTGACCTTAGTTATAATAACTTTTCCAAAAGTTTTACTTAAATATAAGTAAAAAAAGCAACGATTATAAATTTTATATGTAAAAACCAGCTGCCTTTTTAAAAAAAATTTTAAAAAGCTTTTTTTAYARAACTATATATAAAAAAAATTTAACGCAAATCATTGCGCTAGACCTAAATCAATATATTCCCCCTGAGGACTTGTCCACTCACTCCGTTTCAGCATGCGGAAGGTTTCGTGGACCAAGTCAAAGCTATACGAGACGTGGAAGGTCTATATAGCCTCCTATACAACGAGATTAATAATCAGCGAGAAGACAAAACCTTCTGTATTGATGTCTTGTTAACTATGGGTATCGCTTACCAATCTTTGGACCTCGGCCAGTTAAAAAGACTGATGAAGTGGCCACATAGAGTAGACATAAAGGTCATTTTGCGACAATGCTCCGGTTTTCTCAAAGTCCGAGACGACATGGTATGGTTTTATCATGAGTCAGCAAGAGACTACGTAAGGGAACATATCTTGAGGTCTCATCAAATGCCGAAAACCCATGCTAAGCTCACAATAACTTGCCTCGAAATCTTGGGAAACAACCTTGCACAGGTTGGCATGCATGGCGCGCACGTTGAGGTGCCCACAATATCCAGCAGCTATGCGTCATTGTATTGGATGAAGCACTTAGCAGAGATACCTGACGTAACTCGAAACACGGATGTCCAAACGGCGGTACTTTCTTTTTTGGAGAAACACTTATTGCAGTGGGTTGACGCTCTTAGTTTAGGGGGGGAAACCTCCTTAGTGCTAGCAACACTATGGAAAGTAGACACACTTCTCCAAGACATGGTGGGTTGTTTCGCCTTCACAGCACTATTGAGAATCCTGATCGTTGCTAATATTATTTAGAAGGGGAAAACGGGAAGTAGTGACTTCATTGACGCGATTCAAGATACTCATTCATTCCTTCGGTTCCATGTATCATCAAACACTTCGAGGGGCATACCGGCATTAAATACGGCTATTTTCTGCCCTGAAGAAAGTATCATCAAGAAAGCATGGCTTCCTAGGGTTAACCCTTGGTTATCTAGGTTACCACATGTGGATCAGACCTGGGGCTCTCGCCTTGGTACCTTCCCCGGCCATGAGGACTGCATTCGTAGCGTTGCCATTTCTTCTGATGGTGGAGTCATTGCTTCTGGTTCTGATGATGGTACAGTGCGCATTTGGGACACCGAAACGGGAACAACTCAGCATTCATTTAAAATTCGGCAGCGTAGTCGCGTGTACCATGTGACCTTATCTGGAAGGATTGTGGCCGCCTCCTCCTCCTCACATCCCGTCATGGTATGGGATATCACCACTGGATACATGCTAGTCAAACTACCCGAGTACATTACGCGGCCCAGGGCTCTTTGCCTCTCGTCGGCCGGCGGGAAGGTCGCCGTCGCGGTCGACGATGAGGTGTATGTTTGGATTTTAGACAAAGAATCCAAAAACCCATTACCTACGGAGCCTATCGTATATCGCAATAAGGCTATAGATATAGCCTTCACGCAAGATGACGAGCTTCTTATCATGTCCGTAGATATAATTAAGCTTTGGAATATGAAATCTCGCCGGGTACGACAAACGTTCACAAGTGCCACGAAACAATTTAACTGTGTAACCTCGAGACCATGCAATATTGACGGCAGGAATTTCGTAGCATCTGGTTCTAATGATGGAGCTATCTGCATTTGGGAAATCAATGCCGATATAGAGCTTCCAGTTAATACCTCCACTGCCACTGTTCAACCATCAGAGATAGAAAAGGGTGGGACTGGGAGCGAGGATTATACTCAACGTAATGGAAGCGAAGGAAGCATGGCAGCAGAAACGCCCGTGCTTGTATTTAAATGCGACGCGCCTGTCTTATCAGTTGCTTTCTCTCATAACGGATTTCAAATCGCGTCTACCTCCTCTAACGCCATTAGGATATGGGAAAGTTCTACCGGGCGGTGTCTACATACAATTGCCGCCCCAGGGTTGAATGTAAGAACGGCTAGCTTTGGCCCACCGCGCAGTAACTATCTGGTGTCAAATTCTTTTGACGACGAAGTTCATCTATGGCGTAACGACAGCTTTAGAGAGGTATCTTCATCCGCAAGCTCGCCATGCTCAATAAAGGGGCTCGCGATCCATCCTGCCGGCAAAATATTAGCCGGGACACGGTCAGATTATACGGTCTTTCTATGGGACTTGGAAAGGGAGGCTCTCATAGACCGCACTTTGGCCTTCAAGCATGGTGATGACTTACGTTCACTAGCCTTCTCACCAAAGAACGGCGGCAAACTTCTTTCAGCCTCAGACGACGCAACAGCACAGATATGCGATATTGCGACAGGGGGGCGACTGCATGTATTCCGGGGACATACGGACTGGGTCCGCTGTGCTGTATGGTCACCAAATGAAAGGTACGTGGCAACAGCCTCCGACGATGGTTCGATCCGAGTGTGGAAGGTTGGGGGCAAGGAAGAATCNAAACGCACTAGTCATTTTNAAAAAACGCACACGATGAGGCTTTTGTGACCGCAGTGGCGTTTTCTTGGGACGGAAGATATCTTGTATCTGGTGGGAATGACGGGGCTGTGGTCATCTGGGAGAAAGTAGGCTCGGAGGAATGGCAACCTAAACATGCACCTCTTAGTAGCCGTGGAGATATCGCCAGCGTTTTAGTTACACCAGACTCCCGATATGTGCTGTCAGCATCTAAAGACGGTGCACTGAGAAAATGGGACTTGGAAAGGGGAAAGGAGATACCACCGCCGAAGGAAATAGACTGGATCGACTTCGAGATGCGGTGGGATATGTCTGGAATACCTGAGGGTAAAACGCCTAATCATGTGATGACACCCCAGGGGGCCTGGCTCCACGACCTCCCGTCCGCCACCTCCGAGTACAAGACGCCGAGCCGGTGGCGGGTGCGGTGTGATATGGAGGCCGGTAGGTGGTGGATAACTTACGATGGGAGAGATTGCATCGTTATTCCTAGTATGTACATTCCTAGTTCATCAATCGTCATCGGAAACAGTATTTGGATTGGTACACATCTAGGCAGAATTTACTCCTTTGATTGTAAGGAGATGATTGAGGGCGAGTAAAGGAGTACTTCAGGAAATATCTCTGCGGTAAGGAGGGGGGCCAATATTTAACATGCGCTATGAAAATTTGCACGCTGGGAGAAGGCTAGAAATTATCTCCGTGGCCGTGAGATTGGCCACTGAAGCATTGGCAACGAAGCTATATTTTCTTATATAAATTTACATTCATAGTCTATCCTTTTTAACGGTTTTCTTTACATATGAGTAGACTGGTCTAGACATCTTGGCTTGGCAGTCAGATGCGCTGGGTGAGACTAAGCTAGATGCTTCCTAGCTCCAACGTCCAATACAGCCACAACATTAAATAGTCTGGTCATGCATCTCATACCTGCAACAATGCCCGATTTTGTTTGAAACAAGGAACTCCCAAAATTTGTTTACAGTTGCCCATTGATTGATGGCCGGCGGATTGGCGGAAAAGTGCTAACCGCCGACCGTCCTGTTATACCCCGACCAATGACGCAAAATCAACAATGGCCGGGGTAGTGCGGGGGTTAAGCGTTCCAATGACGAACGAGGGTCTCTGGTTGAAGGCTTGACTATATAATCGCCATAGTGGCAGACAATGATATCGAAATGTGTAACTAGTGTGGTTATCTAGCCTCTAGCTAAAGCTGACATCATGGCGGTTCTCCGACCAACTGCTCTCCTTGCCTCCGTCTTGTCTCTTAGTTTGTCGGTCGCAGCAGGATTAGACAGAAGTGCTCTTGCCAAGCAACACTTTGGTAATGATGCTCCTTGGTATCAGGATAGAATCCCCTTCTTCGAGGCTAGTGATGCCAACCTCACGGAGGTGTACTATTATCGCTGGAATATTTTCCGAGCCCATCAACGCGACCTTGGGGCCCAAGGATACATTACTACCGAGTTGTATGTCTTTTGATTCATTTATCTCTTGTTAGGCGTAGGGGTGCCCCTGGATGCTCCTCTCGTCTTTTTGAAAATGCTACCTATATCAGTATTGCTATTACCGAACAGATATTAATTCTCTATTAGCATCGATGATGTTTCATGGCAATTCTTCCCATCCGCGTTCCTTGATGATGCGACGCAATTTCACTTCAACGAGGCCCGGTAAGTGACTATGCGTTTGCCCTTTTGTATGGGATAACTTAACTTACAATCATAAAGATGGTGCCGGGATCGCCGCTTTCGGGTAGACCACGCCAACTTCATCTATTCAGCCACTTTTGACGTACGGCACTTCAGTGAAAATATGGCTGCTTCAGTCTGGAATGCGTACCTCGTAGATGGAGTCCAATCTGATATCATTGCCCTCCTCGGCGGCATGACGAAGGTCTACAATGCGTGGCAGAGTGATCATTTTGACACCTCCAAGCAGCTATACTTCATCGAGCCCCTCCTTGATGCCACAGAATATACTATCGGTAGCATTGATGCTTCCTGTGGAAAAGACGGCTTCACCGGCGGGACTGGCTTTCGACCCAGTATCAATGCATATCAATATGGCAACGCGATAGCAATTGCCAACATCGCTGGCCTAGCTGGCCAACTGGATGTACAACGTGATTATGCGGCCAGAGCGGAATCGTTGAAAACTGAAGTCCAAAATTCATTGTGGAACTCGACATTTGAACATTTTATCGACAGGTACTATGCCAGCACCAGTTGTTCAAGTTATTGGGATTTCATTCGTGGCCGTGAACTTGTAGGATACGTGCCATGGCTACATAACCTTCCAGACGACTCGGCCGAATTTGCACAGGCCTGGAAGCATCTCATTGATCCCAATGAGCTTGCGGGTGAGTTCGGCCTACGGACGAACGAGCCATCATATGAGTACTACATGGTCCAGTACAGATACGATGCTCCTACGGGCTTACGTGAGTGCCAGTGGAACGGCCCAACTTGGCCTTATCAGACGTCCCAGGTTCTCGCTGCACTCGCAAATGTGTTCGACCAATACCCAACAGCAGTAGCTGCAGGGGTTATCACACCAAAGGATTACATGAGTATTTTGAGCCAGTACGCCAACTCTCATTACAACAAGAACCGCGGGGGTGGTCTTAACATCGAGGAAGACTACGATGGCCGCATTGGCGCGCCAATTGTTGGGCTAGACCGCTCGTCCCATTACTTCCACTCTAGTTTTATTGATCTTGTTATTTCTGGTCTCGTGGGAATCAGGCCGAGCGCAGATGATGTTCTTGATGTCAACCCACTAGGAGTCAACCTAGACTACTTCCGACTCGAGGGCGTCATCTACCACGGAAACGAGATTGCCGTCCAGTGGGATGCCGACGGCTCGCGATACGGAAGGCAAGGACTGATTATCGAAATAGGTGATGCCGTTGTTGCCTCATCCACTAGCTTGAAGCGTCTTTCCGTTCCTATCACACGCCGGGCCCCTCCCCAACCCCTTACACCTATTGCCAAGTCGATCCAACTACAGAATCTTGCAGTTAACCCGGGCCCGGCATACCCTGTTGGAAGTGTCTCTGTCGCCGGCGCAGACTCGAATAAGGTGCAGGATGCAATTGACGGGCGCATTTGGTTTTTCCAACAACCAACCGACACATACACCATCTCCCACGGATGGCAGACACCAACAGGGGACGGCTCCGAGGTGTGGTACATGATCGACTTCGGAGCTAGCACTACCGTATCGAGTGGACTGCTAGCATTCTTTGCCAGTGATACAGTGGGCGTACCCAAGTCATACCGTATCGAGGTAAACTCAACTAGTGGATGGCAAGCAGTAGCTAATCCGCATACACCAGCTATTGTGGAAAACGGTATAACGTGGACCTCGTGGAATACGGTGAACACTAACAAGATCCGGTTGGTGTTCACGCCGCCATCAGGGTTGCCGTCTCGGCTTGTCGAATGGAGGGTATACAGTGAACTTGTGAATGGGACCGTCTTCGCTTGATAGATAAGCAGAAGAGTAGGTAGTAAATAATAGTTAATGTGCATGATTCTCAGGTGTAAGAGTTTCGAATTAGTGCCCACAGCATGTCGCCGTCGTTAGGTGTGATTACATGTCTCGCAATAGGGGTTTTAGTAGAAAGAAACAACAGCTAACATTTGGCACGCTTGTATCTTATAATGTAGTTCATTGCCTGTCGTCCTGCGTAAATTTAGTCCCCTATTATAAAGACATGCGAAGAATAAGGCTTCAACACCCTCGGTATTATAGGCTAATAGGGCTGTTGCTACCCTAATATGCTGTCATCAATCAACACCACGCCCTCTATTCAGCCTCGCACTTCTACCTGATCGAGAACGAGACTAATTTTCTTGTACAACTAATATTATTTGCGTATTTATTGTTATTTTTCATATTGTACGTTTGCAAATACCGTCAATATTACTAGAATACTGATCATAGGATTTTTCTTTGAAGCTACGCGAGATTAGTATATCCCTAGTTGGAAATTGTGTGAATTTAGCCGCATTACATACATGTAAATGTCAACAAGATTATGTGTAATAATATGGTGTATTTGGTGCAATCACTTTCAAGGATATACCGCAATTTATTATCATAATACATAGTATTATTCTTTAACCTCATATGAGTTTGTTTCGTAAAAGTCAAACTGTTAGGCAATAAACTTGCAGGAGGTACCCTGCTAAATCACCAAGGGTATTTGTATAAGTATAATATCTACATACATATCAGAAGGGCCCTCCCTAAATAGTTAAAGGACGTATGAATTGATAATATTTAGCCCAACCCCTATCCTACAAACCTACAGTGCCTTATATGTGGCCTATCTTTACTCTACAGTCAACCTCCCGACGTTGGCCGCTCATCAATCCCCCAACTGTATGTTTACAACATATTAGACTTGCCTGTATTCTTCTAGTAGCCCAAACCTATCATGTAGGGTTTAGCAATATTGACCTCAGAATAGTATAGGAAGTACCTCAGCTCTTGAATATTTAGGCCCCCTTCCTTTCCTTCGCTGAAAGCTTAATTCATTGGGACACTATGAAGGCATTGAAATGTGGGAATTAAGCACGACTGAGAATGTTTAGCGGTATCTCCTTAATTGCAATCCCCTCCATAACGTTGAAAAAGCAATATGTATGGCACAGAGCGAATCTCACTCCTAAATATCTCTGCTAAGGTCAATAATCGCAGCCTAGTGTTAGGCAATAAAGGCGCAGGAGTACGCTGCTAAGGCCCCAAGAGCTATATATCTGTTTCAAAAGTACTGGATATATAAGGAGTAGAGTCCTCCCAACCTAGCTAAGAGGACTCAGCAGTCGATAATATTAAACTCTATACCTATAATTCTAACTAACTACTACCCTTGAGACCCATCTTCACTCTGGAGCCATTATTTTGACACCTAGGTAGATCGTAGTCTCTCTTGTGCCTCCAAAATGCCAAACCTATGATGTGTTGCGCTCTTTTCCTGTTCCATGCGTGTAATTTTGATACCTTAAGACAACGACCCACAGCTTCTCTATCGACTATAATTCATCATAACAAACATATTCTTCCATTTTATAGCACAATAGGGGAAATCAAGCGTAGGTACTCCATAAACCTCTACCGCTACGTGAGAAGCGTATAGAGACGACGATGTAGAGTCGCTTGTTGCGACCCCGAATTTGATAAAATTAGTATAGGATATGTATGCATGGGCGTGTGTATTTTACTAGCCTTCTTCGTTTTGAACGCAGGACACACGCAAACATCGTCTTCTTGCTACCTACCCACGTACTAGCTATAGACCCATATTTCGCGGTCTTTATTCAACCTCGCCCGCTTGGCTAAGTGGTATAGCGTGTCACTAGTACTCACTAGATGTCATGACAAGATCAGCGGTTCGATTCCGCTAGTGGGCAATCTCACCTCAATTCCGAATTGGTGTAGTGGCTAACATTTGACGCTCTCATCATACATCGGTTGATGTAGAACAGAAGGTCTGTATGTACGTACGTATAAAGTCCTCTCATCAATTACCTGAGATCGTCTGAGCTCAGAGATGAAGACCCGTCAANGCCCGGGGTTCGATTCCCCGATTCGGAGTTTTTTTCCCTTTTTAAGTCAGTTCCTTTTTTATACCATATTTACTCCCTATGCCGAGAATTCGATTAGGTACATCGAGGGGCAAATATTATAATTTATTCTATCGTTCCGAAGGACTATTAGGGTTTCAGTTAGTTGGCTGTTAAGGTTTAGGTAGGGTACTTGTGTCTTTCTAGACAAGGGTGCTTTTCTTATTTAGACTTCTAGGTTCTCATCTGCTCACCTGCCAGGTGTCCGGGTATAGAAGTGGGGTCGTTTAACGTCAAGGCCGCGACTGCACTTCCATGAATGAATGGACTCTGCAACTGCATTTTTTTCTCTCGTTCACTGGGATGAGCCCGCTTTCGGACGGCTCGGGAGTGTATGTAAATGTAACATTCAGGGATTCAAGGGACTTTGACCTAACTTGTTGATCTCGTATGTAGGACTCGTCTAGCCTGACGGCGGTATTATGTTGATGATATCAACCAAAAAGATTTATTTCCTTATTAGGGGAAATGACCTGATCTCCCTTCTCGCATGCCTAATGCGAGAATATTTGATGAGTAACCCACCCCACATTATCTTTCTGACGTGCATATCAAGAGAATATTAGATGAGTAACCTAACCCACATTATGCCTAAGTCACGCCACCATCCCTATAACGACATCGTAACGAAGATCGCACAGATTCACGTGGCAAGTGAGAACTAACTCATGTTTTGGCATCTGCAGGCCGTGCCGTACTTTCGCATGCTGCAAAAGGCGGCGCTGTGGCGCTTGTGACATCTCCAAGTAGAAATATTTGAGTGAAGGACAATTAGCCCAAATCAGATAGGATCTTTCTTGACGTGATTGTCCGTCATGAATAATAACGTTTGGTGGCGCTATTATATTGAGTCTAGTCTCCATCATGTAAAATTCTGTATGGTAGGTACCGACATGATGTCTAAATCGTTGACCTATACAGATTAGCCAGCTGTTGTTAATCCCACACAACATGGACTGCAAAACACCGACCCAGCTAAAGAATGCCCCGCCGCCCCGCTCCGCACCTCCGCATCTCCGCATCTCTTCGGTCTGGGGTTGGCCGGAATCGGTAGTTTCGGCGGATCTGGCCGCAGCACTAATACCGGGTTAGACTGCAGCTAGCGTAAGTCGAAATGGGGCCTGACAAATGATGCCAAGCGACGCTCACCTTGCACATGGCGTCATCCTATGGTTCGTTATGTAACATACCATGACGGCTTTCTAACATAGCATAATTAAATAATACGCATATTATGCGTGCTCCATGAAGAAGACATGTCCGGAACGAACAAGGTACTCATATCACCACCTGCATTCTACACCTAGACCTGCCTGATCTTTCCTACTCTCGAACATCATTCCTGTTTATTTTGACGGCACGGATGCTCAACCGAGACTTTGTAGATAGATGAACCCCTCTTGCTAAGCGAAGAGGACCTACGGTGAACGGCGGTTATCTGCAACCACATGGTTGTATGGTTGGACATTCTGAGGTCTGTAGGATCATACAGAGATGTAAGATTTCCTCTTGCACATTCACTAGTATAGTGGGTAGCGTACCCTGGTATAGGTAGCTTACATGCTTTTCCGCTAGAGATAGGCAATTTCGCCCAGTCTCATGTGTAAGACGAAAACGTCGAAGCAGTGCTGAAATCCAAACTGAGCAATAGTTACCCACTTAAACCTTCGACAGGATAACTAGCTAACGTACAGGGTAGAAGAAAGAGAGTAAGCAAGTCAATGTGTAAAGGTGAAGGTAGATAGTTCAGTGTGTAAGGGTAGATAGATTATAATTCGGTTAGATCAGTAACTAACCCTAATCCATATCACTACGTAGTGTACAGAATATCGTATTGACCTCAAGTACGATCTTGTGTTTCCCTCATTCTATTTATCTATCTATATTCTACGCCTAATCTGCTAGCCGCCCTAAGTTGATAGACCTACTCGCTAGCAGGTCTTAAGGCATATCTACAAAGTGCAAGACCTATATCTGACAAGATGGCTGTCGAACCCATCGCTGTCATTGGTTTAGATGCCAAGTATCCATGTGATGGCGATACTCCAGAGAAGTTTTACGAATTTCTTTTAGCTGGAAGATCTGCTAGAGGCCCCATACCACCAGCTCGATACAATTCGGCTGCGTTCTGGCACCCAGACAACCACAGAGATGGAGTTGTATGCTTTATCCCCTAAGCTGCTTTTGGTAATGTAGCTAACTAAAGGATACTAGATTGGGGGAAAGGAAGGACATTTCATTCAAGGAAATGTCAGAGCTTTTGATGCCCCTTTTTTCTCTATTACACCAGCTGAGGCTGCGAGCATGGATCCCCAACAACGCATGCTCCTCGAATGCGTCTACACAGCCCTTGAAAACTCCGGACTTACCATGGATGCCGTGAAGGGTTCACAGACAGGAGTTGTGAGTAACGTCCATCGATTTATCTGCTTTTCTAGTCTCAGTTATAACAGCACCACTAACCGACACCCTATCTTTTAGTATGTGGGATCTTTCATATGGGACTATCGAGATGTCTTGATCAAAGATATTGATGTTCCTATGTTGTACACGGGATCCGGCACAATTGCCAGCACACTCGCTGGGCGAGTGAACTGGTTCTACGATTTTCAGGGGCCAGCATTGAGCATCGATACTGCTTGTTCGAGTAGTATGGTTGCCTTTCATCAAGCGATTGTTGGCTTAAAAGCAAGAGATTGCGATATGGTATAACCCCACCACTTACATTACCGCAATGTTGAATTCGCTAATTATATATGAATGTAGGCCATCGCCTGTGGCACGAACTTGATACTCTCCCCTGAGATGGGGCTCGAGCTGAATGCCCTTGGTGTTCTAAACCGAGATGGAGTTTCATACAGTTTTGATGAGCGTGCTAGTGGCTACGGAAGAAGTGAAGGTATCGGTGCTATTGTTCTTAAGAGGTTGTCAGACGCACTTCGTGATGGAGATAGTGAGTTCCATTTGGCCTATAGTTACATTCCAATGTAACGTTATGAGATACTAACTTGTTTACTCCAACTAGCGATTCGAGCCGTAAGTAACATCCAGTCTTGAACTCTAGCTGTTTTCAACATTATGACGGCCTTATTAGGCTCATCAATTTCCACGGAGCTTCTCAGGCCTCTATATCACGTGCACCCCAGATACATTTGGACGTCTGCTAAAATTTGGGTATTCCAAAGGTTATTAGAAACACAGGCTGTAACCACGACGGCCATTCCCCCGGGCTTACGGCTCCTGCGAAAGAATCTCAAGCAGAGCTGATGCGAAAAACATATGCTCAAGCTGGTCTTGACCCCTCAGTTACCCGCTTCTTTGAGGCTCATGGAACGGGCACGCCCGTGGGCGATCCTATAGAAGCTAGCGCAATCAGTGAAATGTTCACTCAGTACCGGTCCCCGGAGGAGCCTCTTTATATCGGCGCTGTGAAGAGTAATGTCGGACATTCTGAAGGGGCTTCCGGAATTACATCTGTCATCAAAAGTATTCTCACTCTTGAACGTGGCATCATCCCTGCGAATGCCTGGTTTGAGAACCGCAACAGCAAAATTCCAGACGAGTGGAATTTTAAATTTCCTACTACGGCGCTCCCCTGGCCGCAGACGAAGACCGGACTTCGTCGGGTGTCTATTAATTCTTTTGGTGTTTCGGGGACGAACGCGCATGTGGTAATGGATGACGCTTATCATTTTCTAAAAGAACATGGATATACCGCACCTCATCGGACTGTCGATGTACCTCAATTACCTAGTACCGCCTGTAAGTCATATCAACATCATGCCTGAGTGATTCTCATCGGTATTCTAACGATTGTTTTTTTGTAGCTATTCCAAAACCTTTACCAACTAGCACTGAGACAAGCACCTCCCCTCAACTTATCGTTTTGAGTTCACAGGACCAGGATGGCATCTCTCGGCTCGCGAATGCCTACAAGCAACACCCCATAAGCGATCCGTTCTATGACCTAGCATTTACTCTAGCTACTAAAAGAACCTATTTCAACTGGCGTACGGCATTCGTTGCCAATTCCGTAGAATCGATGAAAGACGCGCTTGCAGAGAAACTCGAAGTCAAACGCGTTGCCGCTGATCCTGGCCTTGCACTCGTTTTCACCGGTCAGGGCGCGCAGTGGGCTCGAATGGGAATGGAGCTTGTTCATTATCCCGTGTTCCGGGACAGTCTACAGTTGGCTGATACATATCTGAAAGAACTAGGCAGTTCTTGGTCTGCAATTGGTAAGTTATATATCCCCTGAGTGTACTATTAGCAACCGTCGATTAGGATAGGGATAGCTGACTTAGTGGTGGATAGACGAGCTTTCTAAACCCTTGAAGGACTCCCGAATCCACGAAGCTGAGTTCTCGCAGCCCTTATGCACAGTGCTGCAGGTTGCTCTTGTCGACCTGCTCAATTTCTGGGGAGTGTCACCGAAAGCTGTGACAGGCCATTCTTCCGGTGAGATTGCGGCAGGTTATGCAGTAAAGGCCATTTCTAGAAAAGCTGCATGGAAGATAGCATACTGGCGTGGTAAGTAGAGCCTGTATTCTCAATTCCACGTCTAGTGGTATTAACTTGGATCTCTCATAGGAAAAATGTCAGCAAAATTAGCTCGCGCTGTTACAGGACCAAAAACTACGATGGCAGCAGTAGGGCTAGACCTTGAAAAAGCTCAGGATGCCATTGACAGAGTAAACGAGAAGGGATTTCAAGGCGTTCCCAAGCTCACAGTTGCTTGCATGAACAGTAAAGACAGCCAAACTATCAGCGGAGACGCAGCACAGATCGGGGCCTTGGTCGAAATGGTGAAGGAAGACCAGATCTTCGCCCGAAAACTGGCAGTCGAGTTAGCCTATCATTCACGATACATGGAACCCATGGCAGATGAATACACTAAATCCCTAGGCGAGATTGAGCCCGCCTCGTGGGATAGTAACTCTCCCAAGCCGCAGTTCTTTTCATCGACATATGGAGCAATCATCGACCCCTCGAAGCTGCAAGATGCCACATATTGGACCAAGAATCTGGTTTCGCCGGTACGATTCTACGAGTCTGTGACAGCTATGCTTCAAGCGAAGCTAGAAGACGGCGAAACCGAATTGGTCACAGACATCCTCGAGGTCGGGCCTCACGCTGCCCTGAGTGGTCCGGTACGCAATATCGTCGATGAGGTTAGGGGAAGCGATGCCGTAAAATACCACAACATTCTTCGGCGTGGCGAAGCAGACGTACAGACGGCGCTACAGGCAGCGGGCTCGCTGTTCACTCGCGGCATCTCTATCGACCTGGCAAGTGTCAACTATGTCGAAGGATATAAGCCATCACTAGTGATTGGCCTTCCAAGATACCCCTTTAATCATAGCAAGGAATATTGGTGCGAAAGTCGGCTCAGCCGGAACTTTCGCAATCGTCCATTCCCACGTCACGAATTACTTGGAGCACCCGTTAATGACTGGGATGGGAAATACGACGCCATATGGCGAAACTGGATCCGAGTTTCCGAAAATCCGTGGACTGAGCAACATATGGTCTCGGGAGCACTTCTATACCCCGCAGCTGGCATGCTCGTCATGGCTATTGAGGGCTGCCGTCAATTAGCAGAGCGTTCGAACCCTGAAAAGACAATCAAGGGATTTCGATTCAGTGAAGTGTCTTTCAAGGCAGCTCTAGTCGTCCCCGACGATGCCATGGGTGTCGAATCACATGTCTATATCCGACCCGTCAAGCAGGCTGCGGTAGAGTCCACGTCTTCGGCCTGGCGCGAGTTCCAAGTATGCACTGCCCAGGATGACGATGAATGGCGAGAGCATTGCCGGGGACAAGTTTTGATTGAATATGATGAGCCTGAGACAATCGTAGATGGCGGCTTGGAAGAGCAACTTCTTCGAACAAGCTCTATCAAGAGCATCGAAGAAGCCCAAAACAACTGCTCTACTAAGGTTGCAGCCGAAGATATATATGACGCTTGGAAGAGTGTTGGGCTTGTATTTGGCAAGCTCTTTCAAACCGTCTCGGACTCCTTCGTCGACCATAAGTCTGGTCAGGCGTTCGCCAGGATTCGCTCGACTGTTCCTCTCCTAAAGAAGCTCATGCCCTATGAACATGTGCAGCCACATCTCATTCATCCCACGACACTAGATGCAGCACTGCAAGTCTGTCTCACGCCTATCATTTCCAACCCGGAGCAGCAAGTGAAGAATGCCGTCATTCCCACGTTCCTTAACGAACTATGGGTGTCCGGTGCCCAGCACTCGGATGATGGGTACCTGGCCACCGCTGAGACGACCATCCACGGCCGGAAGGAGTATAGTTCAAACTGCACTGCCATTGATGTGAACACCAAACAACCCATGATCCTACTAACGGGTCTGATTGCCACACAGCTAGATGCTGAAATGGAAACCTTCAATTCGGAGGACGACCCAAAGCATCGATCATGGAACATCGACTGGAAGCCAGACCCCGAGCTGCTCAGTCTAGAAGAGGCGAGCAAAGCCTTCGGGACTAAGGGGGGATTGCTAAGATACCTAGATGCCCTAGCACATAAAGACCCGTCGATGAAGATCCTAGAAATTGGCACCGGCACTGGAGACATACTGTCAACATTGGGTCAGCGGTACCTAGAGTATCACGTCACCGAATCATCTCCCTCGGCTTCTCTGAAGGAGCAGAAGGCACTGTTAGACAGTCGAGTGAGCGTGAAACCACTTGATCTAGGAGAAGACCCTATGCAACAGGGCTTTGAGGCACAATCATATGATGCAGTCGTTGCGGTAGCTGGTGCGACCAGCGACAGCATGCTCTCCAACATCCTTAGCTTGCTCAAACCTGGCGGTAAAGTCGTCCTAGCAGCGACAGGAGGAACAGAAGCAAGCGATGTCTGGGGCATACGATTGTCAAGCTGCGGATTCACTGGATTAGACAGGGCATTCCTTGATGAAGACCTACTAGTAGTAGTGTCTAGCGCCCCATCAGAAGGTAGCAGCACGGTTGTAGTGCCCCCGGTATCCAACAGTTATTATATCATCGCCGATACTGCTTCGGAGCTACAACAGAGAATAGCGGACAAGTTATCCACTACCTTGTCGGCCCGAGGACAAGCTGTCATATACGGCTCGCTGTCTCAATATCATCAATTTGCATCTGCTGCGAGCCAGGAAAGTCTCAGCAACAGCACATGCATTGTACTTCCGGAATTGGAAGCAGGTATCCTTACATCTGTCACAGAGGACATCCTAAACACACTGAGGAATATGGTGAACGGCAAACGGCTCATCTGGGTGAACAAGGACGAATCACCAGATACAGACCTTATAACGGGCTTCGCCACATGCATCCGTCTGGAACGACCCGACCTTGACTTCGTCATTTTGACATTCCAATCACAGGAGAGCGTCGAAATTATCGCCGACAAGATCCTAGAGATCGACACCGTCGTCGCAGAGAGCGAAGGACCAATCGAAACCTCCTACAAGGTCCTCAACGGCATAGTAACAATCCCACGCCTCGTCGAGTCCACCGCCGTGACCAAGCACGTCAAGAAGCAGACCCTAGCCAGCGACGTAGCCGACGCCGCCTTCGGCTCTGACCCGAGCCGCT